>NIVC01001638.1:30000-256218 GCA_002269645.1 Macrostomum lignano | reverse complement strand
CAAATGATTCTAAGAAGTTCCTACAAGTCTTCAATAACTCCAGAGTTCTTGGTAACGAGGCAGGAGCTGTACTTTCTGATAGATATAAAGTTTAGTCGGTCCCATTTTTAAACACATAAAGCTCTTTGCAATTAAATATAACTGGCATTCTAAAGATTAGAACTTTTCTTCTAATGACCGATCATTAATTACTTATACCCGCTAACTTTGTCAACTAGGTCAATTTTGATTTCAGGTTGTATATGGTTTTCCAAATTGCATTTTTTTGTTTGACAAACTTTTTTCCGAAAATTGATGAAAGAGAAAAATTGCTAATTTAGATTGCCACAGATGGACTCTCAGTTTGAGCGAGCAAAATTTGCAAGTAGCAGGAATATGAAATTTTTACAGTGAGACTAAATCGCGCATTATGTGTGGGTAATGAATTATTTGTGCATTATTTGTCCCTTATTTGTCGATAATGTTCAGGTTGAGGGTGTGACGTATTAATGTGGCGGCCTCGAGAGAAATCGGCGAAGGCAAATGAATACGGCAGAGGCAATTTTGTAGCGGTAGCACTTGGCAGTAGCAATATCAGTTAATGTTAATGCGATCAATGGCCGCAGACTTGGTTTATTGTTTATTGTCAACAGAGACAGGTCAAAATACAAGTTGGATTCGTAACGATACACTGGCGGCTACACGACAATGAGTTAGATAGCTTAGGTAGTAGAAGTGGCGTGACTGAGAGTGGCAGAGGCGTGGCCTAGGGCCGTGGCGGAGTGAGGCAGGAAGAGAAGGCAAACAAACAAGAGGGCCGGGCGGCAGGGGTCTACAGGCGGGGACGCAAAGCCAGGCTCCAAGATAACCCCGAGCGCACGGCCAGACAGAACTGATAAGGAGCGGGCTGGGGGTGGGCGCGCGAGGAGAACTTAGTATAATTAATGCGCAGCTTTTCTATTGGCCGGCTGGGAAAAACAGAAAACAGAAATTATCGATCGCGCGCTGTACGCAGGCTTTACAAATGCACGCAGCTGATTAAAATTCTTAGGGCACTACTTTAAGCAGACGTGAGAGAACGAAACTAATAATATTATAGATTGGTACCGTATGTCAAAACGGCCCTTGGCGGGGCTACTTAAACTGACAACGTCACAGAGGGCATCGCTCGCTGAAGTCGTAGCACAGCAGCAGCAGCAGCTGGACGACTACAAGAAGCGACTGGCCGACATCAAGACGAGAGCACAAAAATAGGAATGCGACTGACAGGACGTCCTGGTGCAGGAGCAGGAGAAAATGTTGTTAATCAGTGTCGATACCGACTTGGAGCCACCTGCCAAACAACCTCGCAGCCAGAAGGAAGAAGAGATCGAAGAAAGAAGAAGCAGGCAAGGAGGAGGATCGTCACGAGTAGAATCTGGCTGTGGGATCGGAGGCCCAAAGAAGACTTTAAGACTCCAGTTTTGTGTCCCCAGTTGCTGCTTTTGCTCTGGTGAGATTTTATTCGACCGAGGCCTTGATCTTTGCTTTGTTCAATGACGCTGCGCTCTTTTTTGATCATTTCCGATGTCATTTTTATTGCAGTGTACACCATTGCTCTCTAATGCTTTTTTACTTCGATAGGTTGCTCTGCATTGTGCTCTGCATAAAAATTTAATTGCTAAATAGTAAGGTTTGATTTCTTAGCATTATTTCAGTTGCAGTTTCGGTGGCACAAATCGCAGCCATTGAAAGTCGATGGAAACTGAATTAAAGGGCAGGTGAACTGCCAAATTTTGGCTGTCGAAGCTGCTAAAGTAAAATCTTCGCCTGTATAATATTGAATGAATTTAAGCCTAAAAATTCGCGCTTCCCATTAAGGATCAACTTTGCTTAATACTCATATTATTGAATATAAAATCAATCAGTACACTGAATTGACTGGCGAAGATACACCCCGGGCGCTTAAGGATAAGATGATGCCCCACCCCAAAAACGTTTCTATGGCTGCGCAGTTTCTCTGGCCGAGGCGTAGCATCAAACGTTTTTGGTGGCAATTTAAAGCCTGGCCCAGTCTGACATGTACTCTCTGCGTACATTGTACCCCTCTCTCCTCCGCGTACATTGTATCCCTCTCTCCTCCGCGTAAATTGTACCCCTCTCTCCTCGCGTACATTGTACCCCTCTCTCCTCCGCGTACATTGTACCCCTCTCTCCTCCGCGTACATTGTACCCCTCTTTCCCCTGCAGCCAATCAGCTTCCCTCTTCTTCACTTTCAGTGCATCGCATTACTACCACCCCACAAATATCTGTCGACTGACAAACATAAATATTTCACGTTAGAATTCGAAGACACACAAGCATTTGTGACCATCAAAGTAAACATGGAGGAAGTTCGCTGGACGAGTTCTTCAACTTCTCTTTTAGAACAACAATCCGGCGTCTCAGCACAATTTTCTCATGTGGCCGAGTAGATTGGACTGGAGAAGCCCGAAGAAGCCCGATTCAAGATTATGTCAAATGAAGCGATTGACCGAGTAATGCTGGAGAGTGCTCCTGTGACGACGAGAAAAAAGGCCAATTGGGGCATGACTGTTTTAACGGCGTGACACGAAGTGAAGAAAGCTGCCTGGGCTTGTAGTGAAGTTTTCGGCTTAATGGTGTTCAAGGACTATGAAGAAATGACAACAGGCGATTTAAACTTCTCAGCAGACTGCTCTGAAGGCTTTCGGTGCTCAGCAGACTGCTCTGGAGGCTTTCGGTGCTCAGCAGACTGCTCTGGAGGCTTTCGGTGTTCAGAAGGCTTTCGGTGCTCAGCAGGCGGCTCTGGTTGCTCTGGACATTCAGGAGATGGTTGGTGAACCAAGAGGTTAAAAAATGAGGATTGAAACCGATAGAGCAAGCAATAAAGTTGTAATTTTTGTAATGGATAATTCTAATGGAGGTGGTATTTTTGTGGGGACTGACTGGCCGAGGTATCAGTAGAAAGTCAAACCAAGCCCTAACATGACTGTCGATAGTTAAGGGAGTGAGGTGTAAAGAACAATAGCTCTTTAAAACATGTTGCAGCTTAGTTAGCTTCCACCCACAGAGAAGCAGGCACTAGAACAGCTAGAAAACTTTTCTTAGTGCGGGAGTTGGTCTCTACATCCCTGCAGTTAAGCTATGCTTTTTTTACCTGCAGCGTAAGGAATTAACTAGGCATGGGAAGCAGATTCTCAAGAATGCGCATAGAGATATGCCTCTTTGACTTCTGCTCTAACCTACAGATGGGCTGCATTGACTGCATTGCAACTCAAGTTGAGGCTATAGAAATTCTGTACGTACATCATTTAAACTGAGTTACCTCGGTAACAAAACTTATTTACTCCGTAGTTTCTCCGTGCTGGAGACCTTGTCCAGGCCGATGAGGTGGGTGAAGCGCACGTACGAATGACGGCTAGAAATAGCTAAAGTTGCTGCATCAACTTAGCCTCACTCACTAATACCTCCGCTTACACAGTCGGTGTTTATTTGCAGCTTGCTTTATCAGCCAGAATTAATTAATGTCTACATGTCTTTTCAGAACTGCCATTATATTGGCAGTTCTAATTTCACTTACAGCCACGATTACCTTTGTCTTCGACAAGAGGCCGGACCTGTGCTACAATGCTGTGACTGCTGCGAGCGGTCAGCGCACAGTGCTCGGTGTTGCCGATGCTCGAGTGTGCGCTGTCGAATGCGCGAGCAACACGGCCCTGTGCTCAGTCTATGAGTACTTGCCTAGCAACCGGTCATGCATTCTGGGAGACAGCTGCGACCTGCTGCTTTACTGGCAGCTCAGTAGCGGGCCGGTCTGCAACACGCAGGTGCTGCGAACCAGAGCAGATTGTGAGTCTGCTTCGATGACTACTACGGCTCCGAACACCATGACTCCGATTGCGACTTCGAATACGACCACCGAGGCTCCGACTACGACCACAGGGGCTCCGACTACGACCACAGAGGCTCCGACTACGACCACAGGGGCTCCGACTACGACCACAGGGGCTTCGACTACGACAACAGAGGCTCCGACTACGACCACAGGGGCTCCGACTACGACCACAGGGGCTCCGACTACGACCACAGGGGCTCCGACTACGACAACAGAGGCTCTGACTACGACCACAGGGGCTCCGACTACGACCACAGGGGCTTCGACTACGACCACAGAGGCTCCGACTACGACCACAGGGGCTCCGACTACGACCACAGGGGCTCCGACTACGACAACAGAGGCTCCGACTACGACCACAGGGGCTCCGACTACGACCACAGGGGCTCCGACTACGACCACAGGGGCTCCGACTACGACCACAGGGGCTCCGACTACGACCACAGGGGCTCCGACTACGACCACAGGGGCTCCGACTACGACAACAGAGGCTCCGACTACGACCACAGGGGCTCCGACTACGACCACAGGGGCTCCGACTACGACCACAGGGGCTCCGACTACGACCACAGGGGCTCCGACTACGACCACAGGGGCTTCGACTACGACCACAGAGGCTCCGACTACGACCACAGGGGCTCCGACTACGACCACAGGGGCTCCGACTACGACCACAGGGGCTCCGACTACGACAACAGAGGCTCCGACTACGACCACAGGGGCTCCGACTACGACCACAGGGGCTCCGACTACGACCACAGGGGCTCCGACTACGACCACAGGGGCTTCGACTACGACCACAGAAGCTCCGACTACGACCACAGAGGCTCCGACTACGACCACAGGGGCTCCGACTACGACCACAGGGGCTCCGACTACGACCACAGGGGCTTCGACTACGACCACAGAAGCTCCGACTACGACCACAGAGGCTCCGACTACGACCACAGGGGCTCCGACTACGACCACAGGGGATCCGACTACGACCACAGAGGCTCCGACTACGACCACAGGGGCTTCGACTACTACAGCTTCAAATTGGACTACCCCCACCACGACTCAAAATATGACCACTACGACTACAAAAACGACGGCTATGTCGTCGGTCATCTTTAATGGTAGGCAGAAGCAGGGTTTAAAAAATTTATATTTAAATGGTACAGTATACGCTACTGGCAGTAGGCCGTAATCATATTTTTGCCAATTTTTCTCTGGGATTATGGAATTCTTACTGTATTTAATAGAAGTATTGTTCCACATGTAATTCACTGTCACTTCAAACTCTTTTTAGAAATGCAATTTTTACATAATTTTACGGTTGTAAATCATTTCGTGACAGCGATTGGAGCCAAAAAATATTAAATTCTTGCCCTCAAAGAGGTAGAAAGAAAGCAGGTGATCGGGTGGCTTTTGGGACCTTAAGCTCAGCCAATCAGAGGCGTTGCTCGCGTCGACAGTTGACACCCGTTGCTCCAACCACTGAAACTCCGTTCAATTCTCGCTGTCTGACGCTGCTTTCCCCCTCCCTTCTCCTAAGGATTTCGGCCTTTTCCCCTTTAGCATCCAATCAACAAAGTCTTTTTGGACCTACAGCACAGGTGAATAGTGAGAAATGACTTCGACTAGATCGACAGCAGCACTCTGTCGCAGCCTCGACGGCAGCCTCGGTCGCTGTAGACTCCCACAGTTTACTCACCAGCAGGTTGAGTATCCGACTGGTTGAATCAAAAGCTTCCACAGCTTGATTGATCGGGCACACTACTTATCTGACCCACCTCTCCGCAGCTTAATAGGGACTTGCACTTTTTGTTTGCTTATTCGTGCTGAATCAAGGTAATAATTATTAAATTATATCGACAGCATTCTAAGTTGTCCGACACGGTCTATGAGTGAACTTAGAGTAGAAAACGAGACCAATGCCGCAGTGTTGCAGAAAATGATGTTCTTACCAGCAACACAAGTGACGAGAAGCACTACACTGCAGGAACTGATAGCAAGAACTTCATTTTGGAAGACACAGGAGTTGATCCAAGTATACTGGGCGTGGGTGCGATGACCCTACCGTTCAGGAAAATTCCAACATCAAAGCCGGTGTTGACTGACTGCTTAGAACCGTCGGTGTGGCAATGGAGCTCACCAGGGTTCCAGTGGTCATTGATGGTATCGCGCGGGTCGATAGCTACAAAGTAGCGTCAACAACAAGCACCCTTTGAATCTGGGCGACGGCAGGTCTCTTAGTTTTGACTTCTTGGCCATAACTTGGCTGCGATATATGCCTGATAATACTGATAGCTGCATTCAAAACATCATGCAGTTCTGTGTCTTTACAATCGCATTACCACTGAACGCACACTCTATCAACCGCATTTCAGCGAATGGCACAACTGGCAAAACGGGATTAGTGCAATTCTTCACACCACCGGAAGTGAACACCTGCTACAAAATCGAAACATGGGGCGCCAACGGTGGCCAGTCAACAAAAGGTGCAACTGGAGGCAAAGGAGCTTACAAAATGGCCTATTTCAATCTGATTGAGACGCTCACGATTGTCGTGGGAAAGTCTGGGACCGATGCCGGAAGCGATAGCGACTCTAATGGCGGCGGCGGCGGTGGAGGCGGAACCTTTGTCTATATAACCAGAAGCAGTAACTCTGATCAGCTGCTTCTGGCTGCCGGAGGAGGCGGCGGAGGCGGTGATGGCTCCAACTCGGACACGGGAAAAGACGGCAACGCTGGCACTAGCAGCACTTGTTCCGGCTCGACTGTCGGACAGGGAGGTCCCAGCAAGGGCACTGACAGGTCTGGCGGCAGTGGCGCTGGTTGGGGCTCTGCTGGAGGTTCCGGACCCACAGGCGACGATGGAGGCTATGGAGGAAAGAGTGCCACCGGAAGCTGGGCGGGAGGCGGCGCAAACAGCAACGGCGATGGTGGCTACGGCGGAGGCGGCGGAGGCGGCGGCACAGACGGTAGTGACAGTGAAGGCGGCGGCGGCGGAGGCGGCGGCTACTCCGGTGGTTGCGGCGGAACTGGAAGCAGCAGCGGAGATGAAGGAGGCGGAGGCGGCAGCTTCGTGGACGCATCGGGCAGGAACCCCGAGGGATCGAATGGGCACAACAGCGGTCCTGCTGGAAAGGTCGTCATTGCAGCCGTCGCCAGTTCCTATTGCGAAATCAACGCCTCTATTCCGGTGACATTTACCTGTAAGTAATATATAGCTATTTTAAATTTTTGTTCCCTCAAAGGCAAATCACTTTGTCAGGTCTGACATGAAAGAGCGGAAGTGCACTTGGTATTTTGATCGAGATGTTTGCTTGCTGAGGTCAGAGCCTGACTGCATGCTATTCACTAGCTGGCAGCCACTCTCGGAGCCATCGCCGCCAAAAGGACTGCACCAGCTGCTGCACGTAGCGCTACCTCTTGGTTGGGTTGAACACCTCGTCAGCCGCGGTCTCTGGTGCCAGCTGTCCGCCGACATGCCCGTACAGGAAGTGCGCTGGCGTCAGGACCGGATCGTCGCCAGGATGGGACGACTGGTAGGTCAAAGGTCGCGAGTTCAGCAGCGGCTCTGCTCCGGCAAATGCTGTTACAAGCTGTTCATCGCTGACTTCTGCCGTTCTCAAGATCGCATTTATCGCCCTCTTTGTTAAATTTATCATTGACTCATGCACACCGCCGAAGTGCGGAGCCGCAGGCGAATTAAAGTGCCACTTGATCGGTACGTAAGATGTGCATGACTGCAATGCGTTCTTGTCCATCGACTTGCACAGCTCCTTTAGTTCTCTATCTGCACCAACAAAATCAGTTCCATTGTCTGAGAAGATTTCCAGAACTTGACCTCGGCGACTGATCATGCGAAACAACGAGTTTAGGAAGCTGCTTGTATCAAGGCCATACGCCATTTTTAAATGAACTGCACGCGTTGCCACCACTGGGAAATGCGGAAGGTAGTACCTTTTCATAGCCTGATGCTCATTCTGCAGCACCCTTCTGACGTGGCCTACTTTCTCGCAGCGATTGATGACGTCCTGGTACTTTTTGGCTATTTCCAGATCCTTGAGGAGCCGCTTCTCAGAGTTTCCAAGCCGCTTAATGGCCATCTCGAAGTTGTTGTCTTGTAGCTTGGCATCCGGTTCCCATGGAAACCCAACCTGGTATTGCCCGTCAATGAACTTCAGCGATGATCGAGTGCATTCCAGGGCAAGCTGCTCTGAATTCGTGAATGAAGGTGACTCCACCCGCTGAAGCTCTTCAACTTCCCAGCATTGGCGCAACAATGGGGCCAAGTTCTCGAATTCGCCTCCGCTGAAGAATGTGCTCGCAAATAAAGAGCGTTCCGAAGCTCCATCAACCTTGCCAATGCAGGTCCAACCTAAAGGTGTTAGACGGGCTTGCGGTCTCCAGGCTTGCCACACACTTCTAGATGCGACGCATGCAAGTCGGTGTGATCAGCTCCGATCAGCAAGTCAACCTCCGCTGATGTTTGCCTTCTTGGAAACGGAATGTTTCCTAAGTGCGACCATTTCGACGCCAATTTTTGCCAATCTACTACTTCCATGCTCCCGGTCACTCTATCTACCGTCAGCGCAGTAATCTCCTTGCTTATTTGGCCGTCAGTACTCTCCAAGGTGCATGACACTGGTGCTGTTATGAAGGTTTCCACCTGTCCGTTCAACACGTTTACCTGCATTGATTCCTGTTTGCCGTGCAGGCCTCCAGCAGCTTGGATGCTATCGCCGTATTCAAATAGGTCTTTGTGCTGGCGTCATCAAGTAAGGCATTGATCTTCACAGCTCGCCTATTCGCCTTAAGAATGACCGGAACCGTTCGAAGTGAAACCGCACTGGCTTCTCTAGCTACCATTGTCACGGTTGCAGCTTTCGGCTTCGACTGCATTTCTTGCTCAGCGCCGGCTTTGCCTTCTGGCTTCTCTTTCGATTCCGACCTTGTTGTCGAATGCAGCAGACGATGGTGGAATTTTCTGCAACCATCAACGCCGCACTTTCCACCTCGTCGGCAGTTCATACCGATGTGACCATGGCCAAGACAGCGGAAACAGGCTTTGACTTCCTGAGCAGCCTTCCATCTGTTCTCAGCCGACAGCTTCCCGAACGCGGGACACTTCCATAGATCGTGTGTCTCCTTGCAGACGACACAGGATTAGCTCCCCTTGCTTGAGCTCTTGCTTAGCTGCGCTACATGGAAGGCCTTCTGCTTGCTGTCCTTGCCGCCGTTGCTCCTGACTTGATGCGGCCACCCGTACACAATTTCTGCTGCCTCAGTCCGGAACTCTGCCTCACGCAAAACCCACTCTCAAGGGTCCTAACGCCTTCTGCTTTTGCCTTCTCGAAGATCCATCGACGAAATGCTGCGACCATCGGCTCTGGTAACTTTTTTGCAATCTAGCATAAAGCAGTCCATCACTAAGTTAGGAGTTCTTACCAGCTTCTTCCAAATTAATTACAGCCACATCGAGGATGTTTGCGAATTTCTTCAGCTTCTCGGCACTATTCTGCTTCACGGGTGGAAAACTATCTAGCTCCTCCAAGTAGTGCGCCAACTTTCGTCGCTTGCCGCCGTACTCACGCTCCAATCTCTCCTTAGCCGCCTGGTCGGCAGCAGCCGAATGACCCAAGTGCTCTCTATCACCTTCAGCGCCGATCCACGCAAATACTGACGCAACTGCAGCAGTTTGAACTCTGGTGTGGCGCGGCCCTATCGATCCAAGCCATGAACGCTGCCTTCCACACCTCGTACTGCTGTTTTTCTCCGTAGAAGGTAAGGAACTTCAACTCGACGCAACATTCTTCCAAAGTTCTTTTGACAGTTCGTGTTCCGTAGAACTCGCACCTTGACTGCCAGCAGTTCCTCCGCTAAGCTAGCTTGTTCTGCCTCGGGTCTACTGGCATGGTTCGGAGCAAACTCGTCGCCAAACTCACCATAGCCACCGATTTCCAAGTGTGGCTGTTGCTGCTGTTGTTGTGACTGGGCCTGCCTCGGATCTTCTGAGGTCTCGGGTGCGAGCCGGAAACGCTGGACCTCTCGCATGCTGACGCGGTAGTCCTCCTCGACGGTTTCTATTTCATCGAGCAGCCGAGAGTGCTGTGCTGCGTCGCTGTTGTTTCGTTGCAACTCGTCGCTCAACTCGTACAGCGCCTCGATTGTTCCCTCGAAGATCTAGGTTACGACTTAGGTGAAGAACGGCGATTGCTGAGGTAAACATCAATAGCTTGTCAAAGCCTGGCTGCATGCTATTCTGCGCTTGCTGAGGTATATATCAATAGCTTGTCAAAGCCTTACTTCATGTCATTTACTTACTGAATCTATTTAGATTCCTCTACAATCGTTAGACACTTTGCCATTTACGTAGTTGATACTTTGTGGAAACAGCCTACTACGCGCATTTCATTAAGCGTCACAAGTTCATAGCATGCCGTTATTACTTTGCAGAGGGGTATAAATTTTACACCTAAAATTCTACTCTTGGCGACAGACAGCATAATGACATACTCATGCTTTAATGAAGTGGCATAAACTGGTTGAATGTATACAAAATTTGAGAACTCTGTCGTGTGTCAAAGTTTTCTGGCTTGGCATACTCATACCAAAGTGAATCCAAGTGCTTCATACAAGTAGACTGAGTGTACAGTACCTCGGCGTTAACAGCAGAGCAGCGACTGCGAGTCAAAAATACGTATTTTTATTCTTAAAAAAATTAATTGCCTCAGATATTGAAAAGCGAAGCAATACGGTATAAGCCTTCCACTTTTGCGAGGTAGGATTCGATCTGCAATCAAACTTCAGGAATCACAGACGCCACAAACTCTTGGTTGCAAGCACTCAAGAAACTTATAAAACTCTAACAAAAGCCACATTTAAATTTACATACACAGATATTTTATTAAGTTAATCTATTTCATCCGGTAGAACAATATTTTGCCAGAATTAACAATAGTATGACTATCCCCGTAAACGCCACAGCATGTCAACACAAGCACTACACCCTTTGAATCTGGGTGACGGCAGGTCTCTTAGTTCTGACTTCTTGGCCATAACTTGGCTGTGATATATGTCTGATAATACTGATAGCTGCATTCAAAACATCATGCAGTTCTGTGTCTTTACAATCGCATTACCACTGAACGCACACTCTATCAACCGCATTTCAGCGAGTGGCACAACTGGCAAAACGGGATTAGTGCAATTCTTCACACCACCGGAAGTGAACACCTGCTACAAAATCGAAACATGGGGCGCCAACGGTGGCCAGTCAACAAAAGGTGCAACTGGAGGCAAGGGAGCTTACAAAATGGCCTATTTCAATCTGATTGAGACGCTCACGATTGTCGTGGGAAAGTCTGGGACCGATGCCGGAAGCGATAGCGACTCTAATGGCGGCGGCGGTGGTGGAGGCGGAACCTTTGTCTATATAACCAGAAGCAGTAACTCTGATCAGCTGCTTCTGGCTGCCGGAGGAGGCGGCGGAGGCGGTGATGGCTCCAACTCGGACACGGGAAAAGACGGCAGCGATGGCACTAGCAGCACTTGTTCCGGCTCGACTGTCGGACAGGGAGGTCCCAGCAAGGGCACTGACAGGTCTGGCGGCAGTGGTGCTGGTTGGGGCTCTGCTGGAGGTTCCGGACCCACAGGCGACGATGGAGGCTATGGAGGAAAGAGCGCCACCGGAAGCTGGGCGGGAGGCGGCGCAAACAGCAACGGCGATGGTGGCTACGGCGGAGGCGGCGGAGGCGGCGGCACAGACGGTAGTGACAGTGAAGGCGGCGGCGGCGGAGGCGGCGGCTACTCCGGTGGTTGCGGCGGAACTGGAAGCAGCAGCGGAGATGGAGGAGGCGGAGGCGGCAGCTTCGTGGACGCATCGGGCAGGAACCCCGAGGGATCGAATGGGCACAATAGCGGTCCTGCTGGAAAGGTCGTCATTGCAGCCGTCGCCAACTCTTACTGCAAATGAGTTAGAGTGAATCGCTGGACATCAAGGAGGAAATTGCTTCAAGATCTTTATTGTGAAATCGAACAGCCAACTACAACATAGAACAAGATATCACTTGAAACCTAGTTTTCGAGGGATGTTGCATTAGAAGAATATAATAAATATCTCGTTTATAGCACTAAATTTACGGCCTAAGGCATAGTAGGTATCAGTGGTAAAACCCTTTTTGGAAGAGGGTTCTTAGCTTAGCCGGCATCCAGTTCATTTCTAAAGATAATCGAGTGCAGCCAGTATCCTGCCACTGCAGTGTTCGCCGGGGTAATTTTGATTTTTTTTGCAGCCGCCCTTTTATCTTTGCTTTGAATTAAGTTCCTTTTGATATACTTTTCTTGTGGCTTAGGAAAATATTTATCCATTCTTCTTTTTGACTGGCCACTTTTTGAGAATTAAAAAGAATCTTTTGAAACAGTACCTTTTTGTTCGAAAAGTAACCTTTAAAATTAAAAATAAATTTTTAAAATTATTAAAATTATAGAAATGTAAAATGTAAAATGAAAAATTTTAAATGTTATTAAAATTGTTATATAATTTAATATTATTTCAAAATAATTTTAATTATTATTTAAATTATTAAATTAATAAATATAATTATTGAAAATAATATATTAAATTATAAAAATTTATGAGAATTAAAATAAATCTTTTGAAATATTACCTTTTTGTTTAAAAAAATTTTAAATAACGTTTTCAACCTTTCTGTCTTACAATTTAATCTTTAAATTTTTTTGTACTTTATAAACTTTCTAATATCAATTTACAACTTTTAATCAACCATTTTGCTTAAAATCTAAACACTACTTGCTAGTAGATAAAACGCAAGTTTTCTGTTCTACAGTACATGCACTGTACACCGAAATCATATTTTTTAAGGTTACGGAAAAAATGAATGTTTCACTATTTTTTTAACTTTTTCGAAATTGAAATGTCTAAATATAACAGATTAATTGCTAGTTTTTATCTATTCTTTTTTTGTAAATTCTGTCATAAAGTTTAAAAATATTTTCAGTGAAAATAAAGTCCAACTTTTGTAGAAACGAGCTTCTTTAGAGGATCATAAAAATTTGATACGTATCAAGGACGTTCATGCAACGAAAAAAGTTACGTACGGGAGACGTCCCACTTTCTATTGGATACGTAATTTTGCTGTGCGGGTTTCAGGGCCTGGGCGCGAACTTAGGCCGCACTGCCGGCAGTGTCCGGGGCGCCGGCATCAGCCAGCAGGCAGTCGACGAAACGCCGAGTGCGCGCCTGCCCCCGCTGGTAGGGTGCCTACAGCGTCAGCAGCCTCCACCATCTGAGATCCAACCTCGACCTCGAGTTCTGGGGCCGAGAAACCTCCTGGCCACAACTGCCAGCTTTACCCAGAAGGGCCGAGGTGGCCATTAATCCGCTTCGCGCCGGCTGCAGCCTCCAAGCGGCCGCCACTCGCCATCGGCTTGGCCTGTCTGACAACCCGCGCGCTGTGCCTGGACTGCGGGGACCCGGACACCGAGCAGCATCTTCTTTTCGACTGCCCCAGAGTACACGCGGCCCGCCCGGCCGATCGTGAGCTTCTCCTCTGTGACGCGCAGGCAGTTCTCAGGCTCCTTCGCAGACTGGGGCGCCAACTTTGACGCCCCCGCCCGCCCCTCGCAGCAGCGCTGACTTCGGGGTGTGCGGTGCAGAGAAAGAGAGAGCACCTCCAGCTCCTGCACCGGTTGCGGGCAGTACGACTCGGCTCGGATAATATGACCTAACTGGCCTGCTGGAGTCGCCGACGGCGCAACAAATTTGAGGTGCGGCGATAGAGTGCCGCATTGACGCATTGAGGCTCGTAGCCGATCTTTGAAAGCGGCGCGCAGCAGGCCAGCGTGCGCTGCATCGACCTGCTGTTTGAGCAAACTCGTCAGAGTCCAGGTCTCGGCATTGTACCACAGGACGGTCACGAACACCGCCTGGAACAACGCCGTCCTCTGGCTGTGAGGCAGGGCCACGGGCTGCAGGACAACCCTCACGGAACGAAAGCAGCCCAGGCAAGTCCACGGAAACGTCGCCGGTTCTCGCGAACGTGAGGCACCGGACCGCCGGGGTTGACAAACTGCTGATAGCGCGGAAGCCTCGTCACCTGCCGGTCAGCACCTCGGCAGAAAATAGAAGTCTCGAATGTTGTCCGGCACGCAGAGCAAAACGGTCTTCTGCCGAGGGTCCAGCTGGCGCTGGGCGCCCTCGACGATCGAGGACAGCAGGGCAAGATCGTCGGCGTAGCCAAGCACACGGAGCCGCCTCTCCGGTTGGCGTCGACACGCGTCGCCGCAACAGAAAACCATCGTCGTTGGTAGGAAGAGCGGTCCGCAGCACCCAGTCAAGCACCAGAACGAACAGGAACGGCGCTTGCGTATCTCAATCAAGCACCCCGGAGGATGTTTCAAAGAGTCCGTCTCAAAGAAGTGATAGTGGAAGAAGACATGATACTCATTCATTAATGAAAACCATTGTTGTCAGTTATTATTAGATGTATACTAGCAATCAGCGCCCCCCGTTGGGCCAACAAAAATTGAATACAAGTTTTTGAATAAACTACATGTAGCATTCTTTCTTCTCTCATATGACCCCAACAATTCCCTTAGTAAGCCTTGACATCTCAGCTATTCCCCCCGTGAGCCATGACATCTTAGCAAATACCCCATCAGTCTAGAAATCTCAGCAATACCCCAACCCTAACCCTAACCCTATACCCTAAACCCTAATCTTGAATGAACCCGTGGGATATACATGCAACGTACTTTAACTATACCGTGCCTAAACTGTTTTCCAGACCGGATATAATCAAATACAGAATTTAAAAAGTACTTTTATTCTGTACTGGATGAAGGAATTCTATTGACACTTTAGTCCTGAAAAGTTTAGATGCTGGACCAATTTATAATCAGTCCTATATGCGCATTAAGTTGGTATGCGTTTGATCAGATGCTGACTGTACCCTTGTGAAGAGTTCGTTTTAGCACACTACAGAGAGCGATGGAAAGAGAGAGAGAAGGAGAAGAGAGAGGGAGAATTAAGTCTAAACGCACGAATTTCCACTTCCAGACATCAAGCCTGGGAACGAATTCAGTGATCAGTGGTGCGGGCTCCTCTTCTTTGTTGGGCAGGTTCTCCGAGCTCGTTTCTTCAAATCTTCCTCCTCCGGAGTAGTCTTCTTGAGTGTTAAAATCGGCCGAATATGAGAGCACTTCAATTTAATCCGTCGACGTCAATATATTCCTCGAGTGCAGAGATGCGCCCTAATAACTAAGTCAACTCTATGACGATAACGAGGTCCTCCAGAAAGGGCGTCTTCTACTAGAAATAAAGGAATCGGAGTCGTAATGCTCCTTCGGTTACTCTAGGGTACCAAAATCAATCAATGGACTAAGAGTATCAGAATCGGTCCGCAGATCCTATCCAATTCCTTAGGAAAAGAGGAGACCTCAAATTCAATAAACTCAGTTAAATCAACTGATCAGTAACTGCCGGCAATAACACAGCTCTCAATAATCAACTAACAATTAAAGACTGACTGCTCCGAGTCTGAGGTTTCAGCTCGGATTTTTCGCTTGTATTTAATTATACACAATTTTATTTGACCTTGAGCCCTAAACCGGTTTTATTGATAAGAATCAAGAAATGAACTTTCTCCTTTGATCGGTGCGGTTTCTAATAAAAAAAGGGTGAAACTTGGGTCGCATTTGAGTTAACATTTACCATATTTGGAAATATAGGTTGAAAACCGATTTTTCGAACTGTGGAATGATCACTCACTGTTTTCGTGATATTACTGGTATTACTGAAAATAGAGTATGACGCATGCTTTTTTAAATTTGCATTCGTACATGTAATTTTATCTTACTACTTCTAGTAGTCTACTAGGTTTGGAGATCTCTACACCAGTTTTCGAATACTTGAATTGAGGCTTGTGTGCACGAAAATTTGGCGTGGGTTGCCGTGCGATTCGCAGCCACGAGGGCCAACAGAGAGCACAGAGTGTACATGTCTGACGATTAGAAAGTCAGGGCTGCTGAACATCCTGTGTGAGCGTGTGTATGAGTGCGTGCTTGCGTACAGTATTGGTGCACTTGCTATGTTCTCTGGAGTCAGCTGAATAGGCATAATCGCTTCAGCGCTGGTTGTGGGACACATCTCTCTTACAAATATGAATGAAATTATGCATTTTCCTTCAACTGGTTTCTCAACAGATTTTTTCGTTTTTGTAGACCATTTTGGACCAGATGAGGTTTTACCATAGACAAGCTCAATGGATGACAAAAATTCACGGAAGAGTAGGGTGGAGTTGTAATTTTAAATTTTTCCCAGCTTTCTGTATAAATTAAAATAGATAAATCTTGTTAAACCACTCAGGGACCGAAATAAATGATCTTAAGTCAGTTTTCAAAATCGTTTCCTTATTACAAAAACTTGCATTTACCAATATCGTTACTATACACGAATGTAGCAATAAAAATCGACCACTAGTAAAGTTCAAAATCATGCAGCATTTTTTCAAACTTACTTATCCATGCAATACCTTATAGGTAATTTAGACAAGCTTGATAGGATAACCAAAGATGAACATGAGTAATTTTTTCAACCCACTAAAGGTACAAGAAAACTTAATTTTTTCATCTTTTAAACGTCATGTGAGTTGAATATGTGCCGTTTTAGCCCACTCCGGTGAAAAAACGTTTTCTAAAGAAAATACATGTACGTGGAAATCTCTGTCGCTTTTCTGGCACTTAAGGACGACAGTGAAAGCTGAAAGCCTCTAGCTGTGGAAGGGAGACGCTGGCTCTCTGCGATGGCATAAACAATTTAAGCCTCAAATGAACCAAGGATGGAGTCTGCTCTCTGCTAGAGAAACTACTTCTGCAATTGGAATTGTGAAGAGGTAGAAAAATAAGTAGTGACAATGACAATGACTTTCTAACCAGACTAATTGTAGCTCCTAATCTCCTTGTGACTTGGTATTCTAAACGCAGCTAACAACTTGCATCCTACGTTAAATTGAGAAAATTTGTGTCTGATAAACGGTTGTGCTTATGCCAAAACAATAATTACTCGCAAGTTAAAGCAAGGCAAAACGTGCCTTGGTAGCCTCGTCGCTCACGGCTCTGTTGGATAAGATGTCGTTTGGCGAGTGGTCCGTGCCGCGGTGCACGGAGTTGCGGTAGCCACTTGTAGATAGGGTCGAGAGAGCTATAGCTAGTCAGAGAAAAGCATGAAGGGATATAGATGGGACGTAGAATTCACTTCTTGACGACAGCTCTCAGCTAATTTAAGCTTGCCACAAATGCCAAAGCTACTGAACAACAAAACTTGTTAGAAAAGCTCTCCTTTACAAAGTAAAAAGACCCTTCTTATTGCTCAAAACCAACTTGAAGCATCTTCAAGCCACCACTTATACTGAACTGCCACACAACAGGCAGTGGGAAGAGTTTTTCTCTGTCCCAGAGATAGTTACTGTCTTGGGCTGGTTTTCATGGTGATGATGACTACAAACTCTACCCGCTGGACTCTAGAGAGCCAGCCAACAAGAATTGAAGAAGGAAACTGCTCGAGACTGCTTGAGGCATTGTATTTAGGAGCTGCGGTTTCTGACTTTCTGTCAAGCAACATTCTTGGCTTTAGAACCCTTCTAAAAGAAGCCTTTACTAGTCTAAGCGTCTTAGAATGTCACTGCATGTAGGCGAAGCTGTCATAACTTTGACAGCCCTGATTTCATTCGCCGATGGCCTATCTTTTGTCTTCGACAAGAGGCCGGACCTGTGCTACAATTCTGCGACTGCAGCGAGCGGTCAGTGCACAGTGCTCGGGGTTGTCGATGCTCGAGTGTGCGCTGTCGAATGCGCGAGCAACACGACCCTGTGCTCAGTCTATGAGTACTTGCCTAGCAACCGGTCATGCATTCTCGGAGACAGCTGCGACCTGCTGCTTTACTGGCAGCAAAGTAGCGGACCGGCCTGCAACACGCAGGTGCTGCGAACCAGAGCAGATTGTGAGACTACTTCGATGAGAACTACGGCTCCGACCACTTCGACTCTGATTACGACTTCGGCTCCGATAACGACCACCGAGACTCCAACGACAGCCACGACTACGATCACAGAGGCTCAAACGACCACTACGACTGCGACCACAGAGGCTCCAACGACCACTACGACTGCGACCACAGAGGCTCCAACGACCACTACAACTACGACCACAGAGGCTCCAACGACCACTATGACTACGACCACAGAGGCTCCAACGACCACTACAATTGTGACCACAGAGGCTCCAACGACCACTACGACTACGACCACAGAGGTTCCAACTACCACTACGACTGCGAGCACAGAGGCTCCAACGACCACTACGACTACGACCACTACGACTCCGACTACCACTGCTACTACTACGACTCTAACGACAACGTATACGACTCCGGGTCCACTGGCACTGACTGGTAGGTATACATGTATACATTTTTTTCATTTAAGTGAAATACTAAGAAAAATAGAATCTTCCTTTTGCACCATTTGCAAATTGGATTGCTGTACGATCGTAGTAGGAACCTAAACTCGAATTTCTTAGAAATAAGCTTGAGGCCCGTAAGTAATGTATATTATAGCATGCTCGAGAGAACGCATGGCGCTCAATATTGCTTCGACACAGACAAATCCGGCACTAACAATGCCGTTTTTTTAGAGCATACTGAATGCACTAGCAATCCGACAAATATGTATTTTTCTTACCAGCTCAATTCTAAGAAGCTCGAGTTGTTGCGACTTCTTCAGTTGTGAATGCATTCGCCCCGAAGTCTCTTTTTAAAAGCAGTTTTTGCTATCATCAGATTCTAATCAAATTTTCAAGACTAAATTTCACGAGTTCCTATGCTCTCTCGTGTTTAGGTAGTCAGTTTCATTCGGATTTAGATACAAAAGCTTCTTAATACTCGTATTGCTCAGTGGTATAAGCCATACTGAACTGTAAATTGCTTCTGTCAGTGAAGTTCATAATTAAGCAAATCAAGATAGGAATCCCCATTCGCAACAGCAGAAGGAGATCGCCACAGAACTTCACTGGGCCATAGACAATAAAGCCAATCAAAACCACTGTCACAGAGCTGCAGTCGGCCATAGACAATAAAGCCAATCAAAACCACTGTCACAGAGCTGCAGTCGGCCATAGACAATAAAGCCAATCAAAACCACTGTCACAGAGCTGCAGTCGGCCATAGACAATAAAGCCAATCAAAACCACTGTCACAGAGCTGCAGTCGGCCATAGACAATAAAGCCAATCAAAACCACTGTCACAGAGCTGCAGTCGGCCATAGACAATAAAGCCGATCAAAACCACTGTCACAGAGCTGCAGTCGGCCATAGACAATAAAGCCGATCAAAACCACTGTCACAGAGCTGCAGTCGGCCATAGACAATAAAGCCAATCAAGCGGACAGCTCGGAATTCTAAGCTGCCACTCTCCCGCAGACTACAGTCCATAGACTACAGTCCACTACAGTCCAAGCCAAGCTGTTAAAGGCTTAATTCTCTCTGGCTAAAAGACAATAAAGTGGATAATCTTAAAGCAAGTATTCCGGCCACAGAAAATTGGTTTCTAAAATTTCGCTGATTTTTAATGGAGTTACGTCCTTAATTGACTTTTTATCAGCTGGACTGTCTTTATTGGCTTTGGCCGACTGCAGCTCTGTGGCAGTGGCTTTGATTGGCTTTATCTATGGATTCTAGCTATCAATGAATCGCTCAATGTTCTCCATGCACATGCCTGTTTAACAATTCAAGTTGGTATTTACTATTTATTAAATGATAACATAATTTAGAATCTGATTTTCTCAAACATTTTCAGTGCCAGCATCAGCGTCATACCAATTAGGAACGTCGGTGACCTACACGCCACCTGTGGACGGTGGCTGCTATCGATTTGTAGCGCGTGGTGCCAAAGGCGGTACAGCTTTTGATGGAAGCACAGCAGCCGCTGGTGGCAACGGAGCAGAAAAAATTGCTCACTTTACCTTGACTAGTTCTCAGACGCTGACCATTGTTGTTGGAAAACGCGGAAGCAGTGGCGATGGCGGCGGTGGAGGAGGCGGAACTTTTGTCTACACGAGCAGCAGCACCCTGCTGTTGGCGGCCGGGGGAGGAGGCGGAGGCACTGAGACAACTGCAGGCAAAGCTGGAATTCATTCGCATGGCTCTTGCCCCGGATCGGCCAATCAGAACGCCGGTAGCAACCCGTCGGGTACTAACTGTGGCGCTGCTGGTGCTGGATGGCAGTCACCTGCGGCTTCACCTCCTGGAGATAGTAATGGCTTTGGAGGCACCACCTGGGCTGGAGGCGACGGTGCCGGTGGCGGTTCCGGTGGCTACGGCGGTGGAGGCGGAGGAGGCCGAACTGCTGGAGCTGGAGCAAATGAAGCCGGAGGTGGTGGCGCTGGCGGCTACTGCGGCGGCTCCGGAGGGGCGAAAGGCAGTCCAGGCGGCGGCGGCGGCTCCAGTTACGCGGATGCTTCAGCTGAGCAAGTCTCAGGAACGGATGGAGGCAACACTGAACCTGATGGGAAGGTGGAAATATCTCTTGTGGACAGTTCCGTCTGTACAAAATGATTTTCATCCAAGGATTGACTGACTCTTAGACAGCTGGAAGTATCACGATGGAGGGACGCTAGTTTGGTTTTATTAGAAAAGGAGCGTGAGTTTGTCGTATCGTTACACATTTTCCCATCCTAATTTGTTAAATGTGCAGTCAAATTTGAAATATTTCCATTCAATTCAGACGGTTAATGGTAGCGCTTGGCGCAATGTGCATTCAGTTCCGACAACTGTTAATTCATACTGTCTGTTGGCCACCCCCAAACTCCTATAAGCCCTGTTTCCGGCCTCAATTTCTAAAAGAAATCGTGTCCACAAGTTTGACATATCATGCAGGAATGTTATTAATTTGCATCGCTGACTTTACTTGAGGGGATATCGACCGAGAAAATTGACTTAATGTTAATAAATGATCGTTATGTGAGAGACTTGGCATTGTGAGAGTGATTTTAGTTTATTGAATAAACAGCAGCGCAATAACTGATTTTCCTGTGTGAATAATCGATCAGAGGTTTGCAGTGTTGAGCAGGCACGCAACAGTGCATTTGGGGAGATGGACTCTATCAAGTTTAGCACTAAACTTCTTTTAAATCCCTCTTCTTTCTACAAGTGCTCTTGGCCTTGATTGGAGCTACTCTCTGGGCCTTTCAGAAGGGATTTTGCGCCATGTTTCCCATGGTCGGCGGCGGAGCCTTAAAAATCAAAATTATTATCGTTTTAATGCATATTTGATCAATTTGATAAGCTTAGTTCTGAAACCAGCTAGCTGGTAAAAGTACAACTGAAAGCTTTACAATTTTTAGTTTCTGGCTAATACCTGAACGTTCTGATAAAACCAGGGACAACTAAAACCTAAAACCTTAGTTGTCCCTGGATAAAACCTTAACTTCTAGCCTTGTGTCCTTTGCAGCGTGTCCTCTTACGAGCTGTATGAGTGCAAGAGACAAAACCAGAAACTCATTCTAATAGACCTCGATTTGTGAAAACAAATACTGCTTGGAGTTCGAGTTAAAACCAAAACCAATTATCAGCCACAGAAGTGCCTATTAGCTCATCCTTTGATGCTCATTGACCCCAAGAATGAGAGGATTGCGTTTGTGACAGAGCACTTCAACATCGCTGGAAAGTATTTAGGAAGGAGCTGACCACCAGAGGCTGAATATCTGACGGTGAGAGTTAAGAATCCCTATCACTGAAGCACATGTGTGTGGCGAGTATCTGACGGTGAGAGTTAAGAATCCCTATCACTGAAGCACATGTGTGTGGCGAGTATCTGACGGTGAGAGTTAAGAATCCCTATCACTGAAGCACATGTGTGTGGCGAGTATCTGACGGTGAGAGTTAAGAATCCCTATCACTGAAGCACGTGTGTGGCGAGTATCTGACGGTGAGAGTTAAGAATCCCTATCACTGAAGCACATGTGTGTGGCGAGTATCTGACGGTGAGAGTTAAGAATCCCTATCACTGAAGCACGTGTGTGGCGAGTATCTGACGGTGAGAGTTAAGAATCCCTATCACTGAAGCACATGTGTGTGGCGAGTATCTGACGGTGAGAGTTAAGAATCCCTATCACTGAAGCACATGTGTGTGGCGAGTATCTGACGGTGAGAGTTAAGAATCCCTATCACTGAAGTACATGTGTGTGGCGAGTATCTGACGGTGAGAGTTAAGAATCCCTATCACTAAAGTACATGTGTGTGGCGAATTTCTGACTGTGATTGAGATCGCTTTCTGATGGCCTGCTGTGCTAGCTAAGTGGATAAGAACATGTAATTTGTGACTGGGTACGAAATCAATGGTATAATGCTATAAACAGCTTCGGAAATGAAGAAAATTTATTCATCAACACTTGTTAGATACATGTTTAGCAGCCGATCGCTAAACTTAGGCATTTACCACTCTCCGCAGTCACAAGTCAGACTTAAAACTCCGCAAGAGCAGTGCATGGCAGTTACATGTAATTACGTATGCAACGATGAGACAATGGCTGGCATCGGCTGCTGCAGTCTTCAGTCGGCACATGCCCAACTAGGATTCAATAGGCATGACTTAAGTTTCGTTACCAATGAAGAGGCCCAAGCATCTCTCAGAGGGAATTCTCAGTGGTGCCATGCAGTTTTTGCAGAAAGTGTCTATTCAGTAGTACTGAACGAGATCGAGAGGCCTCAGAGAGAGTTGCTTCTATATATTTAGCTCAAACCATTATTCACGCTCTGTCCAAACGTGTCCAAAAACTGCCCAAACTTCCCCTCGGCCCCACTAACACAAGAAATTCTTACTGTGCATCATCGCAGCCAGCAGCATTATTCTCATCACTAACTTGTAGGATGCATTTATCAGCTAATTTTGGGAAACTTTGTCAAGAAAAATGCTAATACTACTACTCGCAAATGTCAGTGTAGTATACTAAACATTAAATGCCCCAATATCTGATGTAACTGCCATATTAAACTGCATGGCCATTCGAGTATCTTTAGAATTATAGAATTATAGGATTTCACAAAGCAACCCCATATACGAGCAAATCAAATACCTGTACATGTACATGTATAGAGACAAACACTCGTCCCTGTTCACGTTCTCTGACAATCGTTCTCTCACCTCATTTCCAGTGTACATTCTGACGGGTCGCACAGCCTCCCTCAGAAAGAACCCTCTTCACCAAGCAGTTAGAACGATTACGTCATCCATATCTCCACATAGAAGCAGTCATAGCAAGAAACAAACTTTTTCAACATTTTCAATGCACATATGAACACCGCTAACCTGATCCGAAGCGAGCGTATTCAATTGATTTAACTGAACACTTGACATTCGAGCGTAACCCCCCCAATTCTCTCATTAATTTCCAAGTTTCAGACTGTGCCTGTCAGACAGTTTCCCCCCTTGAAGCTGAATTACGCACTGACTTCCATACCCTAGCTGTTTTACTTTTACCTTAACTTTATTTGCAATATTGGAAGAATTCTTATTTAATATATTATTCCCAAAACCGAATTCACTTTTCTCCTAACCCAGGCATTTAGATCGTTCTCTTTCCATGAAATCCTTAGCATTATTCTGTAATATTTCATTTCAACTACTTTGAGTTTCAACATACTTTCTTCCCCAGGGTCCAGCTTTACAAACCATTTAGCAGCGTCGTCCAGGTGACCGCCTATTGTGATCTTGCGGCGATTCTTCAAAACCGACTCATTTTGAACCACCAAAGTTCATTAAGCCTCATCAGGTGCACTGTTGCCACCCCTGCAAATTTTAATCGCTGATCGATTTAAATAGCAGAGCGATTATGTGTGCTTTGTGGGCGGCCGTAGGCCGCGTACAAAGTGTGTTAGGGGTGGCGGGGTGGCGTCTGCGTTGGGGGGTTGTCGCGGGGCGGCTAGCTTTTAACCCCCAGCTTGTGCTCTGCTCGCGGTGTCGCACACCTGCTCAATTTTTTTTGCGCGATGGCTAGCCTTGCTAAACTTACAGCCCGAGAATTGAAAGCCCAACTCTCCGCGGCTGGCCAGCCAACTAATGGTAACAAGAGAACTCTGTTAGCGCGCCTGAAAAGTCTGCAAGGTAGAGACCCTGAACAAGACGACTCAACCAGCAGACGAGAAGAATCAACTGACAGCGAGACCGACAGCCAACCGCAGCCCCAGCCACCGCCCCCCAACCGCCACCGCTCGACGAAGGGTCAGGACCTGCGCGATGAGATCGAAGCGACCGAGGAACGCATCAGGCTACTGAGGCTCCAAAAGGAGGAAGCGGAATTGACAGCCGAGCTCAGCGGCAGACGCCATGGCACGAAGACGTATGGTAAGCCAGCTTTTTCTGCTAGTTGGGGCGCCGCCCATTCTGCCTTGGAGAATATTCCCCTCCTGGAGCAAGATGCTGACCCCACCAAGAGGGGCCCACTTCTCATACCTGACTTCGTCGAAGACTCCGGAAATGTCAGCGCTGGCAATAAGAAAGGAACAAATACCAGACAGAAGCCTCTGGAGCAGATTAGCATCGGCGAGTGGATAAGTGCGAATGCGAGAATTCTCCAGTCCCTGATCGAATCTGGCGAGATGATTGACTGGGAAGCGCGCGCTGCTCCAAGGTTGCATGAGTACCTTGCCTACAACCGCCAGTTAGGCGAACTGCTGAATAGTGGATTTGACGTCAGTAATGTCCTGCTCTATGATGACAGCTTTCGGAGGCTCCAGCATGAAACCAGTCGTCACTGGGACAACGAGTCTTTCCAGTTGCTCTCACGACACCTGCTTGCTCCGAATCGGCTTAGCGCTATAGACAGCAACTTGCAGCGTAGAAAGCAGCCACAGAATAGGAGGAATCGCCAAATCTGCCTGCTCTTCAACCGCGATACCGGCTGTAAGTTCGGCGAGGAATGCAAATTTCAGCATGCTTGCGTCATCTGCAGAAGGGACCATCCGGGTCATCTGCACGCTTCAGCGTCAAAAAACTAGATGACCGCCCGCCCGCCATTGTAAATAGTTCATCAATCCGCGATTTTATTCCTGATAATTTTCCTACATCCAGCTGCGGTGACATGCGCTTTTGTGAATGGTCGAAGTATCTTGATGAAGACAGAGATGCCGAGTTTCTCTTAAATGGTATTAGTGCCGGGTTTATGATCACTGATGATACCAAATTCTGCGAAAGCTTTAAGCCTAACTACAACTCTGCGCTCGCGCACCAGGAGCTCGTGGATAAGCAAATTAAAGAAGAGCTAAGAACAGGCCGCTATGTGATGTCTTCCACAAAGCCTACGAAGGTCAGCCCGCTGGCAGCAATCCCTAAGGGCAGCTCATCAATCCGGCTGATTCACGACGCCAGCGCTCCGTATGGAAATTCTATCAACAGTCACTACCATCAGCAGGAACGCATCCGCTTTCAGTCTATCGATGAATTTTATCGTCTGCTCCATCCTGGCTGCTTTGTGGCAAAAGTCGACATCAAGCATGCCTATCGCTCCGTTGGCATTCACCCTTCTTGCTACCCGGCAGCCGGTCTACAATGGAAATTCAAAGGAGCCGACTCGCCGTGCTACCTGGTTGACACCCGGCTGATGTTTGGCGCAGCTGCCTCCGTGTCCATTTTTCACAGAATCTCGCAGGCGATTGTCCGAATTATGCAGCGGTCTGGCTTTAGCAATGTCGTTGGTTATTTGGACGACTTTGGCCTTGCCTTTGACAGTAGAGCCAAGTGTGAAGAGGCCTTTGAGTTTTTAACTGGCCTTCTCCAACGTCTCGGGTTCGACATCAACTGGGAGAAGAGCAGCGCCTCAGCCCAGACCGTCACCTACCTCGGTGTGAACATCGACACGAGTTCTGGTTTGCTTTGCCTGCCCGATGATAAGATCGATCTGACTGTCAACCTCGTCCAGCAGATGAAGCTGAAGTCTCGGTTGACTAAGCGGGAGCTTTAGAAGCTGTGTGGCAAGATTAACTGGTGGTGCCAGGTCGCTCCTCCCGTGGGTAGAAGTTTCCTGCGCAACCTTATCTCCAGAGTTAACTCTCTAGCTCATCCTAGGCACTGCGTCCGTATGGATGAGTCGCTGCGTGGCGAGCTGGAGTGGTGGACCCTGGCTATCCGAAAGCTGAATGGCCGCGAGCTCTGGCCCAAGTATCTCAATGAGTGGGTGCTGGAGAGTGACTCATCCGAGAAGGCGGGCGGCTGCATCGTCCGCAGCCACAATTTTTGTGACTGGATCTTCATCGACTGGGAGAAGGACTTCAATGGCCAGTTTGCCAAGTACCCGATCAACTACAAAGAAGCTCTCGTGCCGCTTCTCACTCTGATGGTGCTGCGCCCGCTGCTGAGCCAGTGCAAGGTCGTATGCTACGTTGACAATGACCCAGCTGTCTTCATCCTCAACAAGGCTGCTTCTAAGGACCCTGAGCTGCTGCGCCTGCTTCAGACCATTGGTCTCTTCTGTTTCGCTAACAAAGTTGTGTTAAGCTTCTTTCATGTGCCGGGCTGGTTTCAGACCTATGCTGACCCCATTTCGCGTCTTCATTCTCGGAGTGGCCTCATTAACTTTTGCATGCGTTTTTATGGCACTGTGCAAGTGTGCCCGCTTGAATTTGCCTCCCACGCGCTGGCCTCTGCTGCCTCCCATTTTCTGCTTTTACAGGTCCTGACCCTGCGGTGCGGCGGCTTCGGGGGCGGGCGGCTCGTCTGATCGAGTTGTCTCTGGCGGAGTCGACACGGCTGACCTACGAGTCTGTCTGGCGAGCCTGGTGTCGTTTCTGTCAAGGGCTAAATGAACGACCTGAGCAGCCCACGGTGGAGCTTCTCGTTCTCTACCTGTCCGACATCTCTCTTCGCCTACTTTCGTTCAACAGTGTTCAGCTTCATCTGCAAGCGTTGAGCTGGTATTGCCGCTGCCTCGGTCTTGACGAAGTCGCGCGAGCTCCAATTCTGCCACTCATCCTAAAAGGAATCAGACGGGACCTAAGCAAGTCGTGGACCCCAGCCACTAAGCAACCACTCCGGCCGGAGCATCTGATGCGCATTCGCCAGCACCTGCTGCTGTCAGATCCGGCAGATGCTGCTCTGTGGGCTCTCGTGCTCACGGGCTGGTTCGGCATGCTTCGCCTCGATAATCTGTGCGCCCGCAAGAAATCGGGTGACTCGGCGAGCGCGATAAGGATATCTGATGTCAAGTTCAGCCGCGCTGGTGTTACCATCTTTGTAGCCCGTTCAAAGACAGTGCAGTTCGGTGAGCGCATTCACACCATCCAGCTCCCGGTCATGGGCCCGAGCTCAGCAGCTGCTCTCAGATTGTGTCCTGTGGCTGCGCTCCGACATCACTGGCAGCTGAATCGCCTTTTTGATGCGTCTCACAGTCTGCCCATATTCTCAGTTTCATCAGCGCCGCGATCCTGGCGGCCTCTGACTCAGCGGGGGGTTCGCCACCGCCTGCATCGCCTGTTCTGCAAGGCCGGACTGGAAGCTTCTAGCTTCTCGGCGCACTCGCTCCGGCGTGGTGGAGCGACGTTTGCTTTCAATGCTGGGCTGAGCGTGGACCGCATCAAGCTGCTGGGAGATTGGCGCAGCTCGGCGGTTTCGCGGTACATCTCTGATGGCAATGCCGGTAACCTAGCGGCCCGTCGATCTATGTCTGCTTGCCTTGGCTCCTACTGTTCATCATTTGCCTCCTCTCCCCTCTGACTCGCCTGCTTTTTGGAGTTTGGGGTTGCTCCCCTGCTCGCTGCTTTGTGCCCACGTTCTGCGTTCGGTCTTCGTCACTCGCCTAACCCCTAAGTGTGCTTTGTGGGCGGCCGTAGGCCGCGTACAAAGTGTGTTAGGGGTGGCGGGGTGGCGTCTGCGTTGGGGGGTTGTCGCGGGGCGGCTAGCTTTTAACCCCCAGCTTGTGCTCTGCTCGCGGTGTCGCACACCTGCTCAATTTATTTTTTAAAAATTCGAAGTAATGCATTCTTTGATTCTTAGTGTCTTTTAAATACCAATTTCAAGTAATACGCTCGTAGTTCATCGAACAGCCTTTCAAATAAATAACTCGTCGAACAGCCAGGGGTTGCTCCCCTGCTCGCTGCTTTGTGCCCACGTTCTGCGTTCGGTCTTCGTCACTCGCCTAACCCCTAAGTTTGTCATATTCAGCAACTTGCAGTGATTCTTTATTCTGGGCCTTAGAATCCTGAGATTCTGAAGGTAAGAATCCCGAGATTCTGGGAAAAAGAATCGTGAGATTATGGGGGTAAAATCGTGAGATTCTGGGGGTAAGAATCGTGAGATTCTGGGGGTAAGAATCGTGAGATTCTGGGGGTAAGAATTGTGAGATTCTGAAGGTAAGAATCTTGAGATTCTGGGGGGTAAGAATCGTGAAATTCTAGGGGGTAAGAATCGTGAGATTCTGGGGGGTAAGAATCGTGAGATTCTGGGGGTAAGAATCGTGAGATTCTAGGGGTAAAAATCGTGAGATTCTGGGGGAAGAATCGTGAGATTCTGGGGGAAGAATCGTGAGATTCTGGGGGAAGAATCGTGAGATTCTGGGGGGTAAGAATGGTGAGGTTCTAGGGGTATGAATGGTGAGATTCTGGGGGTAAGAATGGTGAGGTTCTAGGGGTATGAATGGTGAGATTCTGGGGGGTAAGAATCGTGAAATTCTGGGGGTAAGAATCGTGAGATTCTAGGGGGTAAGAATCGTGAAATTCTAGGGTAAGAATCGTGAAATTCTAGGGGGGTAAGAATCGTGAGATTATGGGGGTAAAATCGTGAGGTTCTGGGGGTAAGAATCGTGAGATTATGGGGGTAAAATCGTGAGATTCTGGGGGTAAGAATCGTGAGATTCTGGGGGAAGAATCGTGCGGTTCCCGGGGGTAAGAATCGTAAGATTCTGGGGGGTAAGAATCGTGAAATTCTAAGGGGGTAAGAATCGTGAGATTCTGGGGGTAAGAATCGTGAGATTCTAGGGGGGTAAGAATCGTGAGATTCTGGGGGTAAGAATCGTGAGATTATGGGGGTAAAATCGTGAGATTATGGGGGTAAAATCGTGAGATTCTGGGGGTAAGAATTGTGACATTCTGGGGGTAAGAATCGTGAGATTCTGGGGGTAAGAATCGTGAGATTCTGGGGGTAAGAATTGTGAGATTATGAAGGTAAAATCGTGAGATTCTGGGGGTAAGAATCGTGAGATTCTGGGGGTAAGAATCTTGAGATTCTGGGGGTAAGAATTGTGAGATTCTGGGGGTAAGAATCCCGAGATTCTGGAAAAAATAATCGTGAGATTATGGGGTAAGAATCGTGAGATTCTGGGGGTAAGAATCGTGAGATTCTGGGGGTAAGAATTGTAAGATTTTGGGGGTAAGAATCGTGAGATTCTGGGGGTAAGAATCGGCGTCTTTTGGATGTTGGGGTGGCCTTCAAGAAAGTGCGGGCCTTTAAGAAGCGGTTGCTTATCCCGCACTCTGACCTCTGCCTCAAGGCTCTCGAGGAGTGTGGCGGGCTCAACATCCTCACGGACTCGATCCCAGCCACCCTGCTCCTGAGCCAAAGGTATAAGGTTACTATTCAGCCTCGACACGAGGCGAGTGACAGCTGGAGCGATTCTGAAGTCCACTGTTACACTGACGGCTCTATGAGGCATAGTCTTTCAGGCTTCAGAGCTTGCGTCTTCTTTAAGGGAGAAGTGGTGTGGAGCTACTCCCAGCACACTGGGCTTAACTGCAGTGTTTTTCAGAGCGAGGTGCTTGCCATCAGCTCCTGCGCGGCAGAGCTGCGCCGAAGGCAGCTTAGCTGTCGGAAATTTATTTTTCACTCTGACAGCCAAGCAGCCCTTCGGGCCCTCCGCCGCAGCACCGCCAGCTCCAGGTCCGTCCTGGACTGCAACACCTAGCTCAACGGGCTTGCGCTAGGCAACCAGGTGGAGCTCAGATGGATCCCGGGCCACGCCGGCTTCCTCGGCAACGAGCGCGCTGACCTGCTGGCCAAGGCTGGCTCCGCCGGCGCGCTGCTGGGGCCGGGCCCGGGAGCCCCCATCCCCGCCTCGGTGATCAACTCCCGCGGCCCTCTCCGGGCATGGCTCTTTCTCTCGCCACCGTTTCCTTCAGGGCCAAGTACCCGAGGAGCGGTGCCCCTACTGCCGCTCAGGCAGTGAAAACGCCGAGCACTTTATCTGCCAGTGCCCGGTTTTCACCAGGGCCAGGCTCACTCACCTCGGGCCAAATCCGGTTCTCTCCGACGTTTGCAGGCTTGAGAGCATCCCGCTGCTCGCCCGGTACCTCAGGGACACGGGACGAGCTGAGTTCTTCCCCACCGCCGGTGAGGAGGACCGCGCTGCAGGCGAGACCGACGGGTCCCCCTGAGCGACATCGCTTCGATGGAAGTCATTGGTCGCCAGGGGCTAGCGGAATGGGCGGTCTCCTCCACCTCCTCGCTGCATCCGCCGGACGCCCCCTGCAGCTAAGTCAAGTAAGTCAAGGGGGTAAGAATCATGAGGTTCTGGAGCTAGGAATGGTGAGATTATTGGGGTAAGAATCGTGAGATTCTGGGGGTAAGAATCATGAGATTCTTGGGGTAAGAATCGTGAGATTCTTGGGGTAAGAACCGTGAGATTCTTGGGGTAAGAATCGTGAGATTATGGGGGTAAGAATGCCGAGATTCTGAAGGTAAGAATCCCGAGATTCTGGGGTTAAGAATCGTGAGATTATGGGTGTAAAATCGTGAGATTCTGGGGGGTATGAATGGTGAGGTTCTGGGGGTTAGAATTGTGAGATTCTCGGGGTAAGTATCATGAGATTCTGGGGGTAAGAATCGTGAGATTCTGGGGGTAAGAATCATAAGATTCTGGGGGTAAGTATCATGAGATTCTGGGGGTAAGAATCGTGAGATTCTGGGGGTAAGAATCATAAGATTCTGGGGTAAGAATCGTGAGATTCTAAGGGGTAAGAATCGTGAGATTCTGGGGGTAAGAATCGTGAGATTCTGGGGTTAAGAATCGTGAGATTATGGGTGTAAAATCTTGAGATTCTGGGGGGTATGAATGGTGAGGTTCTGGGGGTTAGAATTGTGAGATTCTCGGGGTAAGTATCATGAGATTCTGGGGGTAAGAATCGTGAGATTCTGGGGGTAAGAATCATAAGATTCTGGGGGTAAGTATCATGAGATTCTGGGGGTAAGAATCGTGAGATTCTGGGGGTAAGAATCATAAGATTCTGGGGTAAGAATCGTGAGATTCTGGGGGTAAGAATCGTGAGATTCTGGGGGTAAGAATCGTGAGATTCTGGGGTTAAGAATCGTGAGATTATGGGTGTAAAATCTTGAGATTCTGGGGGGTATGAATGGTGAGGTTCTGGGGGTTAGAATTGTGAGATTCTCGGGGTAAGAATCATGCTCAAAGCAATGTTTTTTATTTCGAAGTAGCTGCGATTTTTTATTGCCCATGCGATTGTTGCGAGCCAAGAGTCGGGGGCAACACTGTCAGGTGACATTTGATCTGAGTGAGCGTCATTTGATTTGAGTTTTGTTTATTACACCGTTCACTCTTTTACTGACAACAGCAAAATTCCCTGTTGTTTCCCCTCAGATACGGTTGATAGGACAGTCCAACAGTTTAAAAGCGAGCACAGCGTTGCAAGTGAGTAAACTTTTATTAAAAGTAAATTTTAGGAATGCTGCTTCGCTTAAGAAATGCACAAAAACAAGAATATAATTGTAAACATTTGCATTCTTTACAACAATAGATATTGTTGACAAATATTAAGACGAAAATATTTTATTTTATTTTATTCACAACATGTTTCGCTGTAACTGTCAGCATGATCAGGTGACAATATTTTGTAATAATTTGAAAGTACGGGCCAAGAGTTTAAAAACCAGGTTTAAGTAGCCGTAGGATAGTCAAAAAATTCTAAGGATAGTGCTAGCCCCCCTTCCTGTCAGTTGTACATTCAGGGTAGGCTTTAACTGTTTGATGTACAGGGCTTCCAACACATTTAGTTTGTGGTGGTGTGGTGTCGAATCCGATCAATAATTTTAAACTTTTGATCATGTTTGATGTCGGCACACGCGTAGCGCATTAGCAGCTGGTCATGAATCGCTCTCGCCTTTTTGCGGTGTTCCTCAATCCTAGTGTACAGGTGTCGATCAGTCTTACCGATGTACGACTGGCTCTGCTCAGCAGGGCAAACAAATTAATAGACGACACCAGCACACAGGGTGGAGGGTACTTTGCTTTTTAGGCTTGTCACAAAATTGGCTCTACGCTCGTACCTCTAACCCTACCGAAAGGAAACCAACCATCAGTATTCCGTACATCGGAATGCCAAGTACTAAATTAAAAAAAGGCTGACTGATATCTGCCGTGACTGTCACCATACGCGCATTGATGTTATCTTCACTACTCAAAAGGTGGCCAATTTTTATTGCATTTTTATTAAAAGCGCTTACACCTCACACTTGTTTGTAGCAAGTACGACGTATTCAAGATCTTTATTCAACCATGTTTGCACTAGTTTTTAGCAACTAGCACTGACCTTAGCATTTATTCTGGTCAAATATTTCTGGTTGTCCCTGTATATCGCACAAAATATACAATATTTTTGTCTGTCTGTCTGTCTGTCTGTCTGTCTGTCTGTCTGTCTGTCTGTCTGTCTGTCTGTCTGTCTGTCCGTCTGTCTGTCTGTCTGTCTGTCTGTCTGTTTGTGTTAATGTCCGTTTTAGTGTCTGTCTATCTGTGTGTCTGTGTGTCTGTCTGTCCATCTATCTGTCTGTCAATTTTAGAATGGACACCTGCTCTCAATGCTGAATTCCAGGCTCTTACGCCAGACGAGAAAAGTGCTCTGAGAGAGAGGGCCAAAGATCGTGTGAGAGAGATTAAAAGCATTGTGGACCACTTGAAAAGAGCTCGTAAATTTCTCTGCGTCTTTATCCCTCCAGCCATACCAACAGATGAGATGAGAATTACCTGCAACGGTGAAACAGCTTTCTAAAGTAATCAAGAAAGGAGAGGAATATTATCAAGAAGATAAAATCGCTGCTCAAACCTGAATGGAAGCTGCGGCAGAAGTGCTTTCAAGAGAGCTTGAAATAGAGGCCCCATTCCCTGGAAGCAAATGGAGAGTGACAAGCGAAACAATACCAGGTTTGCATGCGGCAGATTCTCTCGACTTTAAATCACCCCATCATTTAAACAGGGCAGAATGCGTTCAGGTGGCCGAACAGTTGGAAAATACTGAGTTGGTATTTGTCAATTACCGAGCGCTGCTACACCTGCCACGAGAGCTGAAACGAACATCCCGGCAGACAAATCTGATGAGATTGATAACTACAGTAGCATTTCTGACGACATCGAGCTTGGACCTGGACCTGGACACGTTTTTTTCCTCCGTCACTGGATGGAAGCAGTGCAACAGTGGAAGCGCAGCCGCAGGGAGCTCCTGCTGTACTGACTAACGCAACATCCAGCAGCGCAAGTGCTAACAGTAATCTGACAGGCACGTCTCATTCAGCTTTAGAGACAACAGCCAATCCGAATGCTCAGAGTATCACTTTATTCGGCCGCTCAACTGCTACTTAAGCTTGTTTTGATTCGAATTAAAAGCCAACCAAGGACTACTTAACACGTTAAGTAAGTTAAGTAGTTAAGTAGTTGTTAATTAGTCCTTGGAGCCGACAAAAAACTTTTTTGGAGTCTTTTTTAAACTTAAAATCACCGATTTTATGCTAAGTAAAGAAATCCTACAGTCTCTTGCAAGACTGGCCGCTTTGCAGAAAATGCTGTGGCAGAAGATCTGGTTCATTGCTGTGACTCTGTCTACTTTGCAGTTCATTTTTGCATAATTTGCTGGGGTATTTATGGTCACTTTGCAAACATCCAGATCACCACTCCTGCGTTGTGATGACCTCTACGTGGTGCAGAAGACAGACAATCCTGTTTACAAAAGCACGGTTGGCCAAAAATCACGGCTACTATATAAAAACACTCACTAGAATTTCTGTAACCATTTGCAGCTAAATGACAGCAGAGCGAAAAAAAAGCAGCGGGAGCAACGGCGGCCCCAAGGCCGGAGGCGCCACCAACGGCGACCCATGTCTGTCCGTTTGAGACGACTGAGGCCACAATTAAGGCGATTGAGATAAAAAGCGGGCGGGCCGCCGTTGGGCGCGCGTCCGGAAAAAAGAGAAACGAGTGCGTGCGTTTGCTAACTAAACATACAGACAGATAGATGGACAGACAGACAGACAGACAGACAGACAGACAGACAGACAGACAGACGACAGTCAGACAGACAGACAGACAGACAGACAGACGACAGTCAGACAGACGACAGTCAGACAGACAGACAGACAGACAGACAGACAGACAGACAGACGACAGACAGACAGACAGACAGACAGACGACAGTCAGACAGACAGACAGACAGACAGACGACAGACAGACAGACAGACAGACGACAGTCAGACAGACGACAGTCAGACAGACAGACAGACAGACGACAGTCAGACAGACAGACAGACAGACAGACAGACGACAGTCAGACAGACAGACAGACAGACAGACAGACAGACAGACGACAGTCAGACAGACAGACAGACAGACAGACAGACAGACAGACGACAGTCAGACAGACAGACAGACAGACAGACAGACAGACAGACAGACAGACAGACGACAGTCAGACAGACAGACAGACAGACAGACAGACAGACGACAGTCAGACAGACAGACAGACAGACAGACAGACAGACAGACAGACAGACGACAGTCAGACAGACAGACAGACAGACAGACAGACAGACAGACGACAGTCAGACAGACAGACAGACAGACAGACAGACAGACAGACAGACAGACAGACAGACAGACAGACAGACAGACAGACAGACAGACACTAAGACAGACAGGCAGACAGACAGACAGACAGACAGACAGACAGACAGACAGACAGACAGACAGACAGACAGACAGACAGACAGACAGACAGACAGACAGACAGACAGACAGACAGACACTAAGACAGACAGGCACACAGACACTAAGACAGACAGACAGACAGACAGACAGACAGACAAACAGTAGACAGACAGACAGACAGACAGACAGACAGACAGACAGACAGACAGACAGAGAAAGACAGATAGACAGGCAGACAGACAGAAAGACAGACAGACAGACAGAGAAAGACAGATAGACAGGCAGACACTTTGCAAACACACAAGATTGACACACACACACACACACACACACACACACACACTCACTCACTCACTCACTCAGACACACACACCCACTATGACACTAAGTTGTCATGAGGGGAGTTCTGGTGCAAATTCCCTCCGCAAAGTTTTGGGAAAAAAACCACTACCCCTTTTCTGGTGCAACAAAAAATCATTATCTACGAGTACTAAAATCTATTTAAACATCATGCCCTAATACCAAAAACCAACTACCTCATCGTCATAATTTTAACTACTGATCTAAACGGGATAGTAGTTGTCATGATGGGGCTTCTGGGACAACCAAATCCCCCTTAGATCAACATATACTAAAATCGATTGACGTACAAAGCTCTTATGGCTGAAATAGCTATCCCAACACAGTATTCGAGAAAAAAATGCCCTGAAAAACTGAGATTAACTTCTACTAGAAAACATGAAATCTAGTATTCAAACCTCACTGATTTCATAATTATGGAGTAATAATAATAGCTACTTCTCTCTCCCATGCACGCGACCCCCGAGCACGCTGACTTCGGGAGAGAAAATCTCTCCCCCAGCAGGCGGCCTCATAGGCACGCTGGCTCCGTGTAGAGAAATTATTTCTCCCACATGCACAAGCTCTATTGCCTCCGCGGCCTCAAATTGCCCGGCCTTGGGTACATAGTGAAATATTTTAAATATGGTCTCTCACTACTTTGGGTCTACCTCACTACTATACAACCCCGTTTCCGTTGATTTTGGAGGTGAGGTGGGTGTCAACCCTCCTCGCCTCTCATTGGCTGGCGCCCCGATCACTAGGTGATCGATACGCGTATCGTATCGTATCGCCAAGCGCCGTCCAGCCGCAGGCGACCCTCCCGACATGTATGCGCACTCTCCCGATATGTACCCCGATATGTATGCCGCAGGCGCCCATGCCGCAGGCGACCCTCCTGATATGTATGCACACTCTCCCGATATGTACCCCGATATGTATGCCGCAGGCACCCCGAGTGAACACTCTCCCCAGTACACTCTACCCAGTACACTCTTCCCAGTACACTCTCCCCAGTACACTCTACCCAGTACACTCTTCCCAGTACACTCTCCCCAGTACACTCTCCCGATATGTATGTGTACACCGATATGTAGTCAATGATATTAGGCTAGTGAAAACTACTTATAGTAGGCGAAATTGAGTATATTTACATAAAAAAGTAGATAAAACATATTGGTAGGTGTGAATAATGGTGCATAATAGGTATATGAGCAGCAAAAAAACACACAATGTAGGTGCATATTATCGATATATTGACAGACGGTAAAGCAGACAAAATACAAAGCGGGTACGTATTGGTTTTGTCAGCCTAACTGAGAATAAAGCCATCCAAAGTGAGAATCCTGTCTACGCTGACTGCGAAGGGCCTGGCTGCGTGCAGCCTTAGTCTATGGGCCAAAGACAATAAAGGACAAGCAAAGTGATAAAAAGCCATCCAATGTGAGAATCGATTGGTCTTTTAAAACTTTGCTTGTCCTTTATAGTCTATGGCTCATAGACTAGGCTGAACGCAGCTAGGCCCTTCGTATTCAGCGTAGGCAGGATTCTCACTTTGGATGGCTTTATTCTCAGTTAGGCTGACAAAACCAATATTAGTGTAGTAGGCGCTAATAAAACACAGGTAGATACAAGTATAATGCAGACTTACTTTCAATACATGTGTGTATAAAGCGTAAAGAACATATCAGATTAATGTATAAAGCAGGTTTACAAAGTCTACTTTCGATACATAGCAGTTTAATGTATAAAGCAGGTTTACAAAGTGTACTTTCGATACATATCGGATTAATAATGGTATGCATGCGCGAGTGCAAATATCAGCAGGCGTAAATATATAGTTGTAAAATACAGACTCATATGTATAAAGCATATTCACTTTTGAAACATATCAGATTAATAAAGCTATACAAACGTAGGTGCTGCAGGTGTAAATATTGCTGCAATTGTCTAGCCCACAGGTGCATTAAACAAAAAACAAAAGGGAGTTTTTAGCCGCCCTAACCCACAATATATTATTATCACGACGCTTTTGAACGCGTCAACATCTTTCAGCCCGATTGAACCCGTGAGAGGGCTCGGGAGCGGAAACGTATTTCGATTGCGCTATCGGGACGCTAATCGGCGCAGCAGTTTATGTCCGTTTTGCAGGAGTTCTACTCCAAGAGGTGGACCAACGGGCTACAAACCGCCCCGGGGGAATAGGTGTCAAATGGGAGTTTTAACACTTGAAGGGATCCCAAGTGTGCACATAGGGGAATCCCAGGCTGGGAGACGTACAAAGACCGATCCTTATCACTCACGAAAACCGCTCCCCTAAGACAGATCGTTATCACTCACTCCCGAAAGCCATACGGACGGCTGGCGGCCCCATACACTCTCTTAGTCATTACTCGCTGGAAAGTCTTGTCCATCTCCAGGGTCCTGATTGTACAGCTAGCCATATCGCGCCTGAACTGGACCTGGGGCAGGCTTACAGAGCAGCCGTGGCGCAGAATTTCCTGCAGCTCGTCCTCGCGCTCGGAAATCTCGGGTGTGACTCGGATGCCCTTGCACTTGAGTACCGAGTACACCGACCCGTCGGGCTTCTCCACCACATAGCGGTAGAGCTTGGGGCCCCCAGTGGTGAACTGTACCATACGGCAGCCGGCAGGTACCTCGTCAGTCCACTGCCCCAAACTCGAACCGCCCGGAGGCTCGTACTCGCCCGGAGAGCACCGGTATACGACCCTGGGAGGAGGAGGAGGATAAAAAAGTGTTGGGGGAGAAAGAGACACAGAGACAGTGAAAAAATTACTTACGAATCGGTATCGGCGTAAATGACTCTGGTCCTAGCCCCTCCAGAGCCTCGTAGAGTCGCAGCGGGGCATGGGAGGTGGTGAAAACGCCAATTGGTACATTGGCGTACTTAAATGCTCGCTCGCTGGCACCGCCAAATCGGGGCTTATACTCGAGCATCATGAAGCTCTCCCCAACAGGCTCGCACGACTTGACCTTGATGGAGGGGTCTGTCAGACGCTGGAGCCACGCCTCGTAGCTGTCCACAATCTCTGTGGAGGTCAAGTCGTCGCGCTGGCAGAATTTTCCCCAGAGCCTGCAGGGAAAAATAAATTTTAGCAGTTAGTATATCTGGCTACTGTAAGTAGAAAAACACGGTCTCCCCAACTTACGAGTTTAGAAAAATCTTGGCCACAAAGCGCAGACCAGGGTTCTCTTCCACCTTGTCAAGCCGGACACCTTCGCGCTCGAAAAAGCTGGCCATGTAGGCAGCCTTGGCGCCCTCAGTCATCCCCGGCGAACCGCTAGACTCGGCTTTGAGCTTCAAAAAGGTGTTTACATAATCTGCAAACAGCCCGGACCGAGTCTCGGTCCAATACGCCAGGGCATGAACTGACTGCAGCTTGTAACCCAACTGCAGGGCTTTGTGGAGCTCTGGGGTCGACCACGTGCCGCGGAGCATTCTCTCAGCGTCAGTGTGTGTACACTCGCTGCTGCACTGTGTCTCCATGCAGACGCGGCAGAGGCCAAAAACCAGCTTCTTGCTAATCTTGGCGGGCAGTAGCGGGATGTGAAGATTGGTTGGCGGCAGAATTGAGACCTCGGCGATGCCAAAATACCGAGCCAGCTGCTGCTCATCTAGTAGATGAGGCTCGGGGTGGTGAACCGGGTGCCCGACAGGGTACTTGTCAAACTTGTTGACAGTCGGGTAGAGCGACACCTAGAGGATAAGTAGGCTAAACTCAAACGCAAGTCAACTGTGTGTGTGTGCGTGTGTGTGAGAAATTTTGAAAAAACTTACCACATCCCTATAGCGCAGCTCCACAGTCTCAGTGGCCTCGGCGTGCGGAACAAAGGCCTCGGTGCGGCCGCCAAACAGGGCTTCCTCCAGACGAATAGGCTGCTGGACTGGCGCTCCCCCGCCCTGATAGTCGTGCTCCCACAGAACACGTACATTGTAGGCTGTAGAGAGCAGCCGGGTGAAGCGCTCAGTCTCCTCATAAATTGCCCGCATTGGCTGGTTCTTGAGCGGGTGCAGCACGTCGCCGTTGAAAAAGCACTTGGGACAGCCATGGTGGAAGCAGCCATGAAACTGGAGCACCGTCCTAGTCTCTGGGTCGAAGCCATACACCTTTCGGCCTATGGCGAAAGCCTCGCCGCCAAAGTCGGCTGTCCGCAACCGGCCGCCAAACTCGGTTGCATTCAAATGTGCAAGCCAGCACCGCGCCTTGTGCGACTGCACATCTGACCGGCGAGAAATCACCCCAAGAGTGTTGGGCACCATAAACTTGGTGGTGAATACTGCCATGGCCAAGCCCGCAATGGTGTTGGATTGGACAAATGCGTCCAGTCCGCAAATGTCCTTAATTAGGCGGCCGTACTTTAGACAGCCTTCCCGCAATATTAGCGTGTCCTGCAGGCAATAGTCCAGGTACTCCTTGTTGAAATTAAACACTCGGCCCTCCTGCTGGGCCAGCCAGTCAGCGATGGAGTCGTGTTGCTTATTCTTTTTCCCTCCGTACATATCAATCGAGCAGTAGGGTCCTACGTAGCCCCAGTTTTGCGGCTGATTCAACACGTGCGGGAAATCTCCTTTGGTCAGTTGGGTGCTCAAACCAAGTGCCTTTGGGAATTGCGCCAGACCAATAGGGATAAAGTTGAGGCTGTCCTTGAACGTGATCTTGTCACTCTTCATGTACATCAGGCGGCTGTTCTGGAAGATTACCTGGGGCTTTTTCTTGGCCAGTCCATTGAGTAGGGCTCCGAGCAGGAGGAATGCGTCATACGCAGAGCCATTGTGCGCAATAGCAATTGCCCCCTGCTTGAACACGCTAGTCAGCCAGCAGTAAAATGCATCGATAGAGTGAGGCCCGACTGATAAAAACTCTCGCATCCCGCAAGCACAGTCATTGTGGGAGACACAGCTCGTAAAATCGCGCGCCAAATCGCGTCCCGCAATGCAATTGGCTGAGCGGTGCAACCCCCGCACGCGCTGCAGCGGGGCCTGGGGAAGAGTTTGGGACACGCCTCGCAGGAGGTAGCTGCCGTAACCAAGTGTACCCGGTGCTGCTTGCCAGAGTCAACGTACGTCTCGAAATCGTAGTAAACGTACGGGGCGCTAGACTCTTTGGCTTTGGGCGGGGTGACAAAGCACTCGTAGGTGGCTGTTTCATCGTACTGCTTGCAGACTGGATACTTGGAGTGACCGCACTGATGCTCGGGGGCCTGGCCTACTTTCAGTTCTTCTAGATAGCCACACGTGCCGCAAACGTGGACTGAATCACAGCGAGATCTACCCGCCTTATTCTTGCGCTTGTGATTCTCTAGACACTGAGCATTATAACAATTTAGCCCGCAATCATGGCATCTCACATATGCGCGGTTGACCTTGCAGTTGGAGCCCGGCGTCTTGCATGTACTCCAGGCGTCAGCACACTTGTGCTCAGCGTTGGTGCAGTCATAGGCCATCTCGCACTTGGAGCAGTAGTGGTGGCTGCCGAAAAACGCTGGCAGCTTGGTAACCACATTGAAGTGCTGCTCAATCAGGTGGAGGTGCAGAATCTCGATGCCAGGCAGGTTGAAGATGCACCTGTTGGCCTCCTCTGCCCGGTACACTCGTACACCAAAGTTGTGGCCAGGATGCAGCCGGTTCAGGGCACGGATCGCCTCGGGTAGTACATCCACCCCGAAAGGACCGGCCTGCGAGACGGTTTGAAGAGTCTGTGTGGGGGTAAAATATTTATTTTAGTATTCCCTGATACTATGTAAAAATTCCTACCAGAAAATGGTTCTTTTAGTAATTCTTATCGTAAAAATTCTTATCAGAGTATGGTTCTTTTAGTATTCCATGATACTATGTAAAAATTCTTTTAGTAATCCATGAAAATAGCAGAAAAATGGTTCTTTTAGTAATTCTTATCAGGAAAATCAGTGCCCAACTTACCGTGTAGAGACCGGCTTTGATTTGCAGCTGAGCCACCAGCTTAGTCTGCTTGAGTGAATTGGCCTTGATCGTGCGCCACAGTTGCTCGGTGATTGTCTTGGCCACAAATTGCAGGTAGGCGCAGGCGACAACAAGCGCTCGCAGCAGGCACCTCTTGTCAGTGTTGTTGATGCAGACATAGTGCTTGGAGAAGACATGGCGGTCCTCCAGATGCTTGTTCTCGAGGGAGCAGCCACCTCGAGGCACCCAGGCCTTTAGCAGTCGGATAGAAAAGTTGCCCGTCAAGACAGTTGCCTCCGACTGCACAATCTTGTCAATGTGCTTGAATAATAATTCGGCTGTCATGCGGGCTGCACGCACTGGGGGGAGTATGGGCGGCTTTGAGCATGTTGTCGCTCTCGAATTTCGCGGCCATAAAGTCTTCCCCCGCCAAATCCTGCTTGAAAACTTCGAGCATACTAGCGAATGTCTAGCGTAAATCTTCGGTGTTACTAATACGCACCACATACTCAACACCCTTTGCCCTAAACTTGGGCAGCTTGCGCTGATTATCTAGCCGGGCCGTAAAACCTGCAGGGAATGAAGGGGAGTGTGAGTCAGCCCGGGTCTGTCTGGGGAATGGGGGCTAGATAACTCACCCGGTCCGGTAACAGATTCTGGCTGTACAGGCGGGACAAACGCGTCTGAAAAAAACACAAGGAGATAACAAACCAGAAGAATCTGTCATTCCCCCGCCCTAGCAAGTTCCTATCAGCCCTATGTCGCAGCAAGCAGCAATTCACCAACTCTATTCTGCAAGAGTCTTTGTTTACTCTGCTGCCCACAGACCCTGCAGCTGTTGCTGCTGAAACGTGTCTAGCCCGCCCCAGCAACTCTCTGTTACAGCCCCTGCCAATTTCTTATCTGTACCCCAGCTGCAGCCTGTCTGGGCAGCGCCAGAAATCTGCACCAATTTCTTATCAGAGTTCACGCTGTCCCCGCACACCGATTATCAGACCCAGCAACTCTCTGCCACCGCCCTGCTGAAACTTGTCTGCAATTTTACCCCAACGATTATCTGTTACAGCCTCTGCCAATTTCTTATCAGCAACGTACCCCCCCCCCTGCCTAGTGACTCTAGTCTAGACCCGTGTAGCCAGCGCAGCAGCGCCAGTCTTTGTTGTTTACTCTGCTGCACCCCTCCAATTCCCACGGATCCTGCAGCTGTTGCTGCTAAATGATGTCTAGTCCTCCCCAGCAACTCTCTGTCACCGCACCCAACGATTATCTGTTTTTGCAGCAATTTCTTATCAGCACCTCAGCTGCAGCTTGTCTGGGCAGCTACGTACACGCACCCTATCTGCAGCCCCAGTCTTTGTTTACACGCGCAGCTCACCGTGCTGAAACTTGTCTAGACAGCGCTAAACCCCTGCAGCTGTCGCAGCAGCTCACCTCCTGCCGCAGCACCCCACCCTAGTAACTCTAGTCTAGACTGATAAACAACTGGCCAGAAATTAATTAAAAACTTACCATAAAGACGCTGCCTCTTATCAGCCAGGAAAGCAGTTGGTGCTGCGCTGCGCTTTGACATTTTGCAAACAGAGAGTGTTAGAGAGCGGAGAGAGAAGGATTATCTCTCTATCCCTGTTCTGGGGGTCTGTATATATACTAAAAAATCTGCCCAGCTTGCTGGTTATTGGTCAAATCGCCAAAAACCAACCAAAATCATCAAAAATCACCCCCAAAATCACCACCCACCCCACCCTCCATCCGGGGGTATATAAGGCGCTGCACGGCTGCCAGAGAGCTCTCTGCTGCTGCTGCTAAATCATGTCTTTTAACTCTCTATACGAAAACTTTGTGGCGCGGAAGCCCACATTTGAAACTGAGCACAACTTGATTGAAATTCGGCGTCTCTGCACCAACGAGGCTGGAGTGTGGAAGGACGGCTTCCCTGCAATCTACTTGACCGAACCAGAGTGGAAGAAGCTCGAGTCTGCACGCCCTGACCTGGAGGCTGCTGCCCGCCTTCACGTGTACAAGCGGGTCGTGTTGGGCAATTTCAAGGCTGTCGAGGCTTCGCAAGGAAGGATTCGTTTGCTGCGCGATTGGCTCAACGTGGACCCAAAGTTTAATTGGCGCTACACGATCGAATTCACGCCTGAACTGTGGCGCCGGATGTTTGCCTCCCGTTTGGACAAGCTCTTTAAGCCGGCACCTGAGGCCCCACCGCCTGCCAAGCGAGCCAAGACAGAGACCCCTCCGGTAGCCAGGACTGAGGAGGAAAATCTGCAGGACGTTCTTCAGGTTGTGGGTCTCAAACCCTACCAATCCCCGCCCTGGGAAAATCTGTATGACGAGGGTCGGCACTGGTAGTTTCCTATTGGCTCACACCACCTCACTTGGACCTACTATATAATTAGTGTTTCCTCTCTCTCCAGAGAGCCAAACCCCATCCTTGCTCTGATACTTTACTCTCTGTTGATTCCAACATGTCCCGCCGAGCTCTATCCAACCTCTGGGATAAAAATCGCCCGACTGAAGAGTTAACTAGCCTCGACGGTGATATCCCCGAACACATAGTCCCCCTAGGCACTGAAAACAACGGAACTGATAATTGGGAGGTTGATCAATATTTAGCTTGGGCTATGGCCTATGATCGTGACACCGAGTCTGAAGTTTTCGACCTCCCGCTGCTGGCTATTGGAGGGGTTGTGAACGGCGCCCCTGCTGCTACTGCCTCCGATTTGACTGCCGCCTCAGCCACCCTCTTTGAGGTCTCTGTTGAGGAGCTGACCACAGCCGGTCCTGTCTCTGCCTCTGCCGCGCCTGTCTCTGGCTCCGCTGCTGCCGCCTCTGTCTCTGCTGCGCCCGTCTCTGCAGCGCCCGTTTCCGCTGCTGCCGCCTCTGCTTCGACTGCCTCCCGCCGGGCCTCAATATCATCAGCCGCTACGCTCCTTCTCTTCGACGATGAGGACGAGGACGTGCCTGGGGAGATTGCCATGGCTCGCGAGCGCTTTCTATAAGACTTAGAAATCTGAAACGAATTCAAGAGAGCTCTAGGATAAAATCAGGCAGAAAATAGCAACAGTAGAGAGGGCAAGCAACTGAAAGCAGAGAGGTTAGATGAGGACACGCCCGGAGCTCACCCTTTCATTACAGTGCGAACGCGGCCCGGACCGACAGCAAAACTGGAACTGGTTGGAACCGGCCCGCGGGGGAGACTGATGAGGAGTTGACCTGGACCCCGCCTGGAGACGAAAGCCGGAGAAGGCCGGGACCGCACAAGAAGACTGGATCGATGAAGGGGAAAGGGATAACGAACAGTAGGAAAGAGGTCTCGGTAGAAGCGGGAACACTTCCTAACTTAGCTAATGCGCTTCAGGGCTGCCCCCCGCTACCATAAAAAAGGGGTTGGTGTGCCTACCAACCAACTAGCTCAAGGCTTATGAGTTATGACTGTGCTAGAGTTGAGGCTGTGACCTTGTTCAGGACAAATCCTCTTGCTTGCCGTTGCTAAGTGGATTAGTGAGATTAACATAGGAACTGAACTGACTCAGGAACAGAGACAGAAGGTGATCGAGGTCGTCAAGGAACATTCAGCAGCTTTCTCGCAGCACGAGTTAGACTTAGGCAGAACGCATTTAGTCACTCATGAGATTATCTTGAAGGACAACAACCCAGTTCAGATACCAGCTAGGAAAATTCCACCTCATTGGATCAAGGAGGTAGATGAGCAGTTAGATCTCATGTTGGCTAGAGGCATCATTAGGCCTAGTTACTCGCAGTACTCGACTCCATTAGTCATAGTACCTAAGAAAGATGGTTCGCTGAGATTAGTCAACGACTATCGAGCACTAAACAATAAAGCGGAGTACTTTCCGTATCCAATAACTAATATCAATGAAAAATTTTCATGTCTCCATGGAGCCAGTCAATTTTCTACGTTAGATCTATTTTCGGGATATTATCAGATAGCTCTTAGGGAAGAAGATAAGTGCAAGACTAGCTTTCCAACTTTACATCGAGGCTCGTTTGAGTACGAAGTATTGCCAATGGGATTGCAAGGAGCTCCAGGAACTTTTCAAAGGTGCATGAACTTAGTTCTTAAGGACATTGCACAGAAGTTCGCTATAGCTTACTTAGACGATGTAATAGTTTATAGTGCAGACTTTGAATCGCATTTAGAACACCTGAAAGAAGTGCTCAAGAGACTAATACAAGCTAACATGAAACTAAAGGCTAAGAAATGTCACCTTTTCAAATCAGAGCTACAATATTTAGGACACGTCATAGGCAAAGCAGGAATTAAGAGAGATGCGTCAAAATTAGAAGCAATTAGGAACTGGCCGAAACCTAAATCTGTAACAGAGCTTCGAAGTTTTCTCGGACTCTGTAATTACTATAGAAAATTCGTTAGAGATTTTGCCGAGGTAGCAGTACCACTCTGTGAGTTAACCAAGAAGAACATCAAATGTATCCAGGACAAATGGACCAGGATTCATGATGAATGCTTCGAATTGTTGAAGGAACGGATGTGTTCCGAAGAAGTGCTTGCTTACCCAGAGTTCAATACAGACCCCCAAGTTTATTTTGTGTTAGACACTGATGCATCAGATGTCAGAATTGGGGCGGTCTTGAATCAAGTACAGAACGACGGCATTGAAAGGCCGATCGCTTATTATAGTCGGAAGATGAGGCAGTCAGAAACTAGATATCCGATTACGAGGAAGGAGCTTCTAGCGATTGTTGACTCGCTGAAGTATTTTAGATTTTACCTCGTAGGAAAACATTTTAAGGTGCGCACTGATCACAATGCCCTAACCTGGTTGCTTCGCCAAACCGAACAGACAGGCATTTTAGGTCGTTGGATCGAAAGACTTTCCGAATTTGATTTTGAGATAGAACATAGAAGTGGCCCTAAACATGTGAATGCTGACGCCCTATCCAGGATCCCTGATCCTCAACCGGAAGAGATGTCCCCACATGCCAGGTCGCTAAGCTGTAGGGCAACAGTGAATACAGACCCAGCATCAGCTTTTACTGTCAGCTCAGGCAATTCCGCGTTCGCTGAAACCTGTAGCTCGAGCAGTGGAGTTCCGTCATGCTGTTCGTCACAAGACACTGTCACGAACCGACACAATACTCCGATCTTTAGTAGCAGTAGGCTAGACAATAGACAGGGACAGGAGCCTAAAACCGGAAATCCGCCTGCATGCAATGCCCTGCTCAGTGACTATCTCCGTAGCCCAGTTCGCCGTGACCAATTGATCGCAGCACAGCTAGCCGATCCGGCGGTAGGCTTTGTTAGAAATTTAATTGAGAATGACTCGCCTAAACCGACATTTCAAGAACGACTAGAGTTAACCCACGACTGTAGGAACCTCTTAGGTTACTATGAGTTGCTCAGAATTGAGGACGGTGTACTCAAAGTAGACTTATCTATGGGGCAGACTGATCCAAAGGTAGTGTTGCCCAAGTCTCTGGATAGTGAAATCTTTCACCAATTCCATGATTCACCGTTAGCGGGACACCTAGGTCGAGATAAAACTTATCAGAGGATTAAAATTCGATTTTGGAGGCCAGGATTAGCAACAGCAGTTGAGCGCTACGTAGCCAAATGTAAATCATGCCTAGAAAGCAAAACTAGACGAAGAATTAAGGCACCAATTCAGAACTATCCTGTAGTCGAACCGTTCGGTAGATTGCACATAGATCTAATAGGACCTATTGGCCAAACCAGCAAATCAGGCAACAAATATGTACTTTCAGTCATAGACAGCACTAGCAAATTTCCATTCGCATTCGCAATTAGGAATCAGAAGGCTAAAACAGTTATCAAAATTCTACAAGAACGAGTTTTCGCTGATTTTGGGATTCCACAGTGGATTCACACAGACCAGGGAACACAGTTCACTGGTAGGGCCTTTAAGAAATTTTTAGACCTCTATGGCATTAGACACACTCGAACAACTAGTTATCATCCGCAGAGCAATGGCTTAGTAGAAAACCTTAATAAGCAGATTAAATCAATTCTCACCTGTTTACTGGAGAAGGAGCATTCCAACTGGGACGTTCTGTTGCCAGGTTGCATAACAGCTCTGAGAACCAGCACGCACACTGCCACAGGATTTAGTCCGCACTATTTAATCTTTGGACGAGAGGCCAGAATGCCCTGTGACAATGAGCTGAACGAGCCAAAGCAGTTTCAGGACCTGCCATCTTATGTCCAGGAACATCAGCAGAATCTGCAGGAAGGCCAAGAACTAGCAAGAAAGAGATTAAAATTAGTGCAGCAAAACCGTGAGCAGGAGTACTCTAACAAGCCTAAGCCGGAAACATTGCCTGTAGGAAGCTTAGTATTTATCAATAATCCAGTAATTGCTAACACAGAGGCTAACAAATTTCACAGAAAGCAAAGGGCAGTTTACGAAATTGTAGAACAATTATCAGAAGTAGTCTTTAAGATTAGACCAGTCACCAAAAACAAGAAGGCTAGGAAGGAAGAACTTATCATGCATAGAGACAATTTAATGAAAGTACCGCAAGCAGATTATCAGGAGGAAGAAGCTCGTACTAAGCCAAAGGAACAAAAGAAGCAGTGCAATAGGGAACAGCTAGCCAATATTCAGCCGAATGTGTACAGTGACTCAGAAAGCGACGACGAGTACGAGGACGCAGTGCAATTTATGCCAGTGCAACATCAAAATAATGAGCAGTTAATGCCAGTGCAACATCAAATAATGTGCAGTCAGTGCCAAATCAACAAGTGCAGCATCAAAATAATAATCTAAATAATTTAGTAGGTGTACAAGGAGTTATGCCAGTACAATTAAATAATAACAATAATCTAGGGATTAATTTAGAAGCTAGGCCAGCCAGAAAGCGTCATGCTCCGGATAGATTAACTGTCAGGCCGAACCAGAAGAGTTATGTACAGAGGATAGCGGCGTTGTTTAATCCATTCAACCTCTTGCAGCTCAAATCTGAATAACTATGGCCGACGCACCATTGCGCGTGTACCCTAGGAAGAGAATCTACGGCCAGCGCAGAACTAGTCGAGAAGAGAACGAGCCCCCGCGAATTAGGGCAGTGCAGTTGGCAGAATGTGGAGAAACGTATAAAAGGCAGAAATTGGACCGGCAGCAGGAGGAGGAGGGAGAAGTCCACAGAGAGTTACAAATCGACATCGATTTCGAGGCATTAGGAACGGCGACGCGAGAAGAGGAGCTGAGAAGGGAGATAGAGCAGTTTATGGAGGACTTGGTCCAACATGTAGAACGAAAGGTAGAAGATGAAGAAGATGAGACGGAACAGCAGTCTAATGAAGAAAAGGAGACGAAGCCGCAGGAGGAAGAACACGAAGAAGGGTCGGCTGGCTCAGGCGCGCCAGTGGCAGCTGCAACAGAACCGCCGATGCCAAAATTCCAGCTGCTGCCGAACCCCTTTGGTCAAGTAAAATGGCCGATTGCGGCGCCACGAGAATCCGAGCCCCCGAAGCGGAACGAGGAGGCCTTTAAGCAGCTTTTCAAGGCCAGCACGAAAGCCTTAAAGAAGGCCATTCTATCCAGCGGCAGGACTGGGCAGTGGAACCATCAACTACCGACGGCCTGCCAGGAGTTCTTAGGGATGGCATCCGAAGAAGAAGCAACGGCTAGTTACGAGGTGGCCACTACCTACGTACTGCAAGAGGCCGAGCGGCGCGCCGGAGGGCCCTGGCGAGAGCGGGCCATGTTTGAGATGTTAGATGACATCCGGTACCAGTTCAAGGCCACGAATATCCCCATTAATGGGCTGATGTACCTATTGGTACCCCCCAGAAGCAGGAGGCTAGAGGATGAACGTAATGACTGAACCAAGTAGTTACGCTGAGATTAGCATAAACAATTACATTTTGGATTTGAGCCGGTATGCTTTTCTTTATGCATGCTTAACAAATAAATACGCATACATTAATAGTTTATCTAGTTATTCTACAGGACAGTCCAATTAGGCCTATTATTATTCTGCGTTAATAAATATCTACATTTTACATTTATGATGTTAACTAGCTACACTTATCGTTTAGAAAGTGCAATTATGCCTATTAATTGTGCCTGATAAAAATTATTTTCTATACTGTTGCCAATTCATACGTGCATTACCTGTGTGTCATCACCAATTTTTTTATCAATTCTGTTATTAGCTATGATCTGTGCCTAAATCTCTCCAGCGCTAACGTGACATTATTCCTTATATAGCCATACATATTTTCTTTTGTTCACAACTGTAATGGTACCTATTATTAGTACAATTTTATCAATTATATCCAGCTCAATACGCCATCTTGCACGCGCCATTATAATAACATTTATCAAATATACACGAACTAATAAGAAGGAAAGTATGCAATGGGGATTGCAAACTTTTAAAAGTAGGGGGGAGGTGTAGTAGGGCATTATTTTAGGAACGGGAGTTAGTAGCGAAGCAGATATGCTTTTTGCCTACTGTCAGTAGTTTAGGTTTGGGAAAGTAATTAGAGTGGGGGAAAATCGCTAGTTTTCGGGATTCTCTAGAAGTATAGAACAGTTTGGGGCTTGGGAAAGCAGACTTGTTAGTTAGTTTTATTTTCGCTGGCTGGCGGCAGATCTCAGAAATTAGGAAGGTAAGAGACAGGGAATATTGGGAAAAATTTAAGTAAAACTGTCGAGGTAGTTGATGCCGAAGCAGTACACCTACAGGTAGTCGATGCCTGACATTTTGCACCAACCATTGCATGCTATTTTTCATTTTGTTTTCTTTTGAAGTATAAAACTTTTGTTAAACAATTCGGTTTTCCTGAGTCAATCCTTTGTCTCTACAATAATAGGACTAGGGAACAGGAAGCCTGGTGGCAGCGATTCTACCAAATCTCAAATCAGTACAGCAGATAATAATCCACTAGTAAAATCCTTAGTAGCAAATAGAAAACCAGTAGCTTAGCCGCGAGGACACGCCCACCACACTTTCCACGCATCGTTGCCTCGTTTTTCCGCGGGGATATCGACTGGCTGAGGTCTCGCCACCCTGGCGGCCTGCCCTCCCAAGACACCTTTGTCAGAGCATTTAATCAGGTTCTCGATACTTTGGTTTCGAGGGGGGCCTGCCTACGGGAGGTGTTGGAGGCGGAGACGTTACACCAGGATTGGCTAATGGGGCGCAATTCGCATGCCCCCGACTCGGAGGCGTACCTGGCTGGCCCGGGAGCGCGCCCGACTGCTTGGGATGAGCCTGCTGCAGCTATCTGGCCCTCCAACTGGGAGGAGCACCTTTCGCTGGTGCGCTATACAGCGTCTCTACGTCTGTGGCGGCTGGAGGACGATTTAGATTTGGTAAGATATTACAGTATATATACATTTCGTATAATCTGTACTTCATATATTTTGTCTATATAGAATGTTATAATTTTCACATTGGCAGTCATCCGACTACTGCTTCGAGAGCGTGGAGGAAGAGGCCGCGTACGAGACAGCCCTGAGGGAGCGTATGGAGATTGACTGATAAGCTATTTCTCTTTGTACGCGGTTTGGGGAACCTGACACTGTACACTGGGTAGGTTAGAATGGGCGCTAACTGGGTTCTCATGTGCGCATGCACAGGGTTAAAACACCAATTCTGATAGCTCGCCCCTAGGGAGGAAATTGCCAGAGGGGGCCGGTCCGAAAACTGTAATGGGCTGGCCCCGGGCTCGAGTCTGCCCACCCGAAATATAGGTGGGCCGGTCCTAAACAAATGGACCTTACAACCTAATGACTTGAAATACTTTCAACCCGATTGAACATGTGAGAGGGCTCGGGCGGTAAAAACCTCCCTTTTGCCCATCTATTTTTGACAATAATGAGACTATAGTCCCCGGGAGGTTAATGGCCTAGGGGGTAACCCTGGTGGTTTAAAACAGGGTGACCCAGGATCGATTCCTGCGGGCTATAGACTTTTCCGGCCCCCGCGTCGCCATTCAATTTAATCGTGTTGAAAGTATATCGGGTCATTAGGCCGTGAACCTCCCTTTTGGGGTTTCCCTAAACCGCTGTGCGCCTGCTGGTTACACAATCGCACCAATATTTACTCTTTAGTTGGTGAGACATTAATTATGCGTCTGTTGAAATTGCACCTGTGTGTTTGCCTGCTTTATACATTAATCTGATATGTATAGAAAGTAGACTTTGTAAACCTGCTTTATACATTAAACTGCTATGTATCGAAAGTAGACTTTTTAAACCTGCTTTATACATTAATCTGATATGTTCTTTACGCTTTATACACACATGTATTGAAAGTAAGTCTGCATTATACTTGTATCTACCTGTGTTTTATTAGGGCCTACTACACTAATATTGGTTTTGTCAGCCTAACTGAGAATAAAGCCATCCAAAGTGAGAATCCTGCCTACGCTGAATACGAAGGGCCTAGCTGCGTTCAGCCTAGTCTATGAGCCATAGACTATAAAGGACAAGCAAAGTTTTAAAAGACCAATCGATTCTCACATTGGATGGACCTCTGTATCTGATGGGTTAAGTACTTCCATCACTCCTCGACCTTCTGTCATCGTATGCAGGACCGGGGCTGCGTCTAACTGGTGATGCTTCGCTCGCAGTCCTGATTTGAGTGGTTCGATAATCATCGGTGAACCGTAGTTCTGCTGATGACCTTCGGCTAGTTTAATGGCGACGAGGCAGGAACATTGAGGCGGCAGAGTGCATTTTTCAGCGACGTACACTCGGCAGGCCTTCAGTTCTCTCCTTGAATAGCGTACGGGAAGTCGGGTGCCTTGTCGGAATGTGAGCATTCCTTGCTGGAAGTCTAGTCCTTGGCAATGACTCCGCATGAAATCAATTCCTAAAAGATTTTCACAGTCTCCTTTGGCGACGAAGAATTCGGTTTATGCGACATAGTCCCAGAATTCAACTAATAGGATAACCTTGGCGGCGAGACTTAACTCGGTCCCGTCGTACATAGCGACTCGGTTAGGGTAAGCAGGTGCAACTATACAACGTGGTGGACGACGCCTAATGGCGGCCCAAGTGGACGCTCCGAGGAAGTTTCTTCTGCTTCCGCTGTCTAGCAGAAAAGCGACCTCTCGTCGAGCCACTCGTCCTGTAATAAATGGATCGGCGTCACGCGCATGGACTGTATTTACAAAGGAGGCGTTCACGAAACCTCCATCGACCGTTTCTTCGATTACTGACGACTCGGACGAGTCAGCTACCGCGGCTCCGGGGCCATACTCTTCCGGGTAGTGTTCGGGTAGTGTTCGGCTGTGGCCTGCTGTGCCAACGTGTTGAGTAGATGCTGCTGCTGCTGCATCATTACAGATTGTTGCTCAACGACTTTTTCCAACTTCGAAAGGGCGCTGTTGTTGGGCTCCTTTGAGGCTTGTCCCTCCCCGTCCAACATTCTGACCGGGGGCTCGTTCGAAGGATGAGCCAGGTCTTTGGCTAGTCCATCCTCTTCAGTGCTCGCAAGGCTTCGCTGAGTGTCGTAGGTCGGATCCAAGAAAGTTTCTCGCGGCAGTCTGATTGAAGAGTTGATTCGGGAGGTGATCAGTCACCAGTAGAAGGCATGAGGGGGCTTCTGGGACAAAATTTTTCACTTCCTCCATAATCCACCTAAATCCATTCATATTATCCCTGACAGAATCAGAAAAAAAGGGGGGTCGCACTCGCTCACAAAACGTCCTCCATAATCCCATTAAATCCATCCATATTATCCCCGACAGAATCATGAAAAAGTGGAGGGGTCGCACTTGCTCCGAAAACTTCGAACATAATCTTATTAAATCCATCCATATTATCCCTGACAGAATCAGTGCATAACAGATGTCCACTAACACCTGTTATGTTCACTGACACTGACATAATCCACTGACATCCACCCAGAAACAATCAGAAAACAATCTGCATTCTTCTCCCCACATTCAATTTGCAACGCGAAACCAGATCCCTAAAACTTTAAATCATCAGCGCAGGGTCCTTACCCTTTGAAAAAAAATCTAATTTTTATCTAAAAATGTTTCCAGTTGTCTCTCCAGGTTCTTATTACAAAGCGCACGAGCCTAATTACAAGAGTAAGTACCAATGCAAGAAGGAATACAGCGAGTACATGAGAAAATATTGGCCCTGCGTTGATATCAATGTCCCTAATATTAATCTAGCTCTTCAAAGACACTGGTTTCATAAGTACGGAGTAACCTACGTAAAAGATTACGACAGCTACTATAACTTTGCAGAAATCATTAAGCAATTGTGATTTCTTACATTCTCTCAATGATCAACGTCAATACAAACTCTTCACCGTTGAAATCAACACCCACCCCATCTTCAGTCTCAAACTGTAGCACAATCTCGTGAATCTCCTTATTACTCAATACAACTCTTTTCACTGGATTTGGTTTCTCTACCACCATCTGTCCTCCAGCAACAGAGTTGGAGATGTTGTACAAAATATTCGTTCGCTTTCCCTTAAATACCCAATCAAGACTGAGATTGCTTCTGATTAGAATATTCAAACCCTTTACAATGTCTGCAATATTGGGTGCTAAGAACAAACCGCTTGCACTTTCCCGGACCATTTTAACAGTCCCCGATGCTTGAGTGGCGGTCCGCGCCGCGGATTCTGCCTTATAAACTTTCTTCTCGAATCCCAGTTCCCTATACCAAGTGTCATCTTTAAACTCAACCTCCGCATCTTTGTGGACTTGCATGACCACTCTCATTACAGTGAGATCATAGGTTAGTTTGACAGGGAAAAGTTTCTTCTCTGGCTTACTCGCATCAGGTGTCTCAAAATGGCCTCTCTTAGTAAAGACATTTTCTAGAAAGTTATTGTAGGTATCCACACTTTGCGTGCTCACATGGAATACCACAGGGTCTGCTGCTGCATCTTTCCATTTGTAATAAAACTTATTATTTGCTGCCATCACATTGGGAACGTTTGACCAACCAGTGAAGTCGTTAAGATAGACATGGTAATTAGCACCTGGATCCAGGCGAATCGCCTGCTCTAATTTTTCAACAAACATCCCGTTTGAGTCATTAATTCGCCCAGTTATTGTAATAGGAATGCTCTCCTTAGAGTGTGAAACAATGTTATTTAGTCTTTCGGCTATAGCTTCCATTTTTTGTCCTAAAAAATATTTAAACTTTACTGGATGAATTGTTGATCATGTTAAGCTTCACCTTCCTCTCAAATGCATAGACAATGTACAGGTCCACGGGTGTTGCGGCAGTCCTTTCAATGTTAGTCACGATATTCACAGGGCTGTTATCAGTAGGCATTTGTCTGGCAGACACATCAGCGCCAAACATTGGATATAGAGTTCCATATTGAAGAGCAGTGATAGCAATTCCATTGTTCTCTTTCACAGCCAAGTCGACCAACTCGCTGTAAAATTTGCTAATCTTGTTCTGACTGAAATCTCCATTTTGTGGCAGTGCAGGGTAAAGATTATCACTGATTTCATGCTGAATGGACCGCACGTCTCCATGCATGTAGCGTATAATGCTATTTGGGTTTCTCATGTTAATAATAATATACCTTGGATTGCTGCATGATCCCTCTTTAATGCAGATGTTTGTTCTAGTTTCGTTTCGCTCATCTCGACACATGTAGGCCGTGTATGCAACATCAATGTCCTTCTCTATTGCCTTGAGATAATCCGCTTTTAGTGCAGTCTTTGGCTCAATGACTTCCAAATACAGCTCGATTCCGGTTAGCTTCACCTCCATCCTTGTGTGGTCCGCCCCAGTCCACAACACTCTACTGCGATCATCTCTAGTCATCTTAAAAGTGTAGCTAAAGTTACTAGTCAGTCGATTAAATGTATTACAGAATCCACTCATGAATCTTAATGGTACAAATACATCAACAGACCGATACAGCGGGTTCTTAGCAGCATCATCAGCACCTTGCAATGCATAGTTGTATCTCTTCTTCCTCTTTTTATAGCCACTGTCATTGATGTCTCCTTCTTTTTCATCTGCAATAAAACCCGCACCACTTCCCAACTGAATAAAATCAGGATTCTCGATCAAACAATGAGCGTCATAGACAATTCCAAAGTTAGCGATTCGCTCCAACTCAGTGCTCCCATTCGATACACTAAACTCCTTGAACATGTACGCCCAAAAGTTACTGATCAGAGCCACATCCGCATCATGCTTGTCAACGTTAGCACGAGCCGCATCCGCACCACCCTTTGTCTTGAATTGAAATGTCATATGGAAGCCGCTCTTAAGACTGTGCACACTAACCAAAGACGAACATCCATTGTATGTAAATGTCAGTGTTTGGCCAGGACCAAGATTAGTTTCATTCTGATTTTCCTGACTGGGAACTCTTACCTGAGTCGCTTTGATTGTGCTATCATCACTCAAAATAGGCTTGTTAATTTTGTAGAAAACTGGTGTCAGTGGGTCGTTCATTTTTTAACTAAAAATAAAATAAAATAAGAAATGAAGCGAAAAAGTACACAACAGATATCTGAATTGGAGAAGCTAGCACAAGCAGAGAAACGAGTTACCGGGCTAATAAATAAGGAGCAGCAATCCTACAATGAGTTTGTCCAAGCAGCCACAGAGTTTCACAAACCTGGATACACAGAAGCGAAGAAAAACATCGACACTGTGAAGGAAACAATTGATGATATTCAAGAGAGCCAGTTGCAAAACACATTGGGTAAAATCCCATCTTTACCGGGACAACCACAGGCTCAGCAACCAGGACAACCAGTGCAGATGAAAGTGACGGATAACTTTTTTGGCCCCGTAACGGATGATGGAAAATATATATTTGGAATTAGCGCCTGGCGAAAAAATATTACCGGGGAACCGGCGGATTACAACATTGAAGTGACGAAGGAAACTATTTCAATCAATAAAGGCGCAGAAACTAAACGAATCCCCTTCACTCAAAGTTTACTCGACTACATGACTAAAAATCAGGAAAAAATATCCGAGAAGCAATTAAAGAATTATAGAGATCTGGTTACCTTCGCTTTAGAGAGGGACATAGACATTCTCAAGAACAACGGTGTTTTGAAAGTTTTACATGAAAACAGGATTGACTTGAACAGGTTTAGAAAATACAAATACTTTAAACAATGGTTTGGTTTGCCGGATCAAGAAGAGGTCATAAGACAACAACCACAACAACCACAGCCACAACAGCAGCAACCAAAACAACAACTACAACAACAACTACAACAACCACAACAGCAGCAACCACAAACACAACCACAACCACAACAACCTCCACCGCCACAGCAACAAATCACACCCGAACAAGTACTAGAAGCGCTTGAAAAAGCAGGGCCAAATGAGATTTCCCAGTACAGAAACCAGCGCCCAGATGAATGGCGACAATTAGAACAGTTCTCCCCAGAACGAATGAAGCGAATCAATGACAGAGTATTCACACCTCAACAAAGACAAGCGCCACATGACAGTTCCTCTTCTGACCAATCATTCGAATCACCTCCAAGCTCTTCCGGAAAAGGCATGCCTGAATTCTACAAGCGGTTAGCTGTTCTTCTAGGAGCGGCAAAGACCGGAATGAAAGACGAGAATAGAAAAGAATTTGTCAACATCCTGGACAAAATGCTTGAGAGAAAATATATCGATAAAAGAGCAAGAGAACTTTTGCTTTCACGGTTTAACATAAAATAAATTTCTATTTAAAAAGATGCCAATTATTTTCGAAAAAGACATTGACAAATACTATGACAAAGAGGAACTTAATCTCATTAAACGCGGATCTGGACTTTTCCCTGCAGGCCACTATCCAAGAAAAGAACGCTCTGGGAATGGCCTTGCCGATTTGATCGCTCAGGGGGCTAAGATTTTTAAGGTCATTGGAGAGAACAAAGAGAACATCAAGAACGTTGCCGAAGCGGCTGGCAGTGTAGCCACAGCAGCCAAAAAGATAAAGGATACGGTTAATGAAACCCGGAAATCAATACCAGATATTCAACCCCTTGCACCGAGTGCAGATAGTGTCGATCCAGCCATCTACGCAAAGATGAGAGCTGAATATAAGAAAGGAGGCGGTTTTAAATTTGACTAATTTGGTGCACCCTGACGGTAAAAGAGGTGTGAGGGTGTAGGACTAGTCGGATGTAGGACTAGTAGAAAAAAAAAGACACACACAACCCGAAAAAAAGACACACACAACCCGAAAAAAGACACACACATCCCGCAAAGAGACACACACATACACATCCCGAAAAAAGACACACGCGTCTTAAATACACAAGTTTAAAAAGAAAAAGTTTTTTTACATAAAAAATGGACTTCACAAACGACTTTCATCCCCACTGGACACGCAATCAGATAAAATTTGCTCACAACGAGATAATTCCAGGGCACTTCCGATGCATTGTTGTTGGCTCATCTGGGTCAGGGAAAACCTTCAGAGTTTTTAACATGCTCCTCAGACCTGGATTCCTCGATTATGACACACTACATATCTATTCACCCACTCTGTATCAAGATGAGTATAAAATGCTAGTAGCGGGCCTACAGAACAAACTCAACAAGGAAGATATTATTCAATGTTTTAGACATCAAAAAGACCTCAACTACCCGGAAGTTGTAGCCACTGAATACGCAAAGCACATCCCAGACAATGAAAAATGGCAAAACATTAAAGTTTTCACTTATGGAGATCCACAGATAGATCCTAAAACTAAACTCTTACCTCAACCTGATGAACTAGAAAAGGAGAGAAAGCACCTGATTGTCTTTGATGACTGCATGACCGGTCCCCAGAAACAGATAGAAAATTATTTCACCCGGGGTAGACATAATAATTGCAATGTTATTTACATTGCCCAAAACTGATTTGAACTGCCAAATAAAACAATTAGAGGTAACTGTAATTTGATTCTCCTTTTCCCAACCATACCACAAGATCGACTGAAACGATTTTATAATGAGGTCATTGCCCCAGCTCACATTACATATCCAGCTAAGAACTCTAACAGAACAATATCACAGGAGGAATTTGTTAACATATGCTATGAAAAGTGGAACCAACCCTATCAGTTTGTCATGATTAATAAGGAGAAAAGAATTTTAATTTAATTTTTCATTTAAAAAATGTCTATTAATTTTGCAGGTGAATCAACTACAGGCAACAGCACTCTCACAACTTCCTTCCTTGACAAGCGCTACATTAACATTGATGAAGAGATCCCAGAGATCAAACTGAATAAAAACAGACTGAAAGCCCTAGAGCGCTCCATGCACCAGTTGCAAATCAACATGGAAGATCTCAGGCTTAAAGTAGCTAGGCAGAAGTTTGAAAGTGATAAGCTTTATGTGGGAGCCCGAGAAATGCCCGCAGACGAATTGCCCGCCGAGATTTGCCCGCAGGAGATTTGCCCGTGGAGATTTGCCTGCCGAGCTTTTCCCGCGGAGATTTGCCCGCAGTGCATTTTGCCCGTGAGCGAATTGCCTGTGGAGATTTGCCCGCCGAGAATTGCCCGCCGAGGTTTGCCCGCAGTGCAATTTGCCCGCGAGCGAGTTGCCCGCCGAGTTTTTTCCCGCCGAGGTTTGCCCGCAATGCTTTTTTCCTGCAGCGCATTTGGCAGCTGGATTCTGTCTGCACTGCCCCCCCCCCAAAAAAAAATATGCATTTGATATGCAGTTACTATCAAAACGTTTTGATCGTGTAAATCTCTTTATTGAGATTAACACGTACTAAGCATTGGGAAGGCAATGCAGATCGACAAAATCTGCCGCGTCGCTAAATGCGCTGCAGGAAAAAAGCATTGCGGGCAAACCTCGGCGGGAAAAAACTCGGCGGGAAAAAACTCGGCGGGCAACTCGCTCGCGGGCAAATTGCACTGCGGGCAAATCTCGGCGGGCAATTCTCGGCGGGCAAATCTCCACAGGCAATTCGCTCACAGGCAAAATGCACTGCGGGCAAATCTCCGCGGGAAAAGCTCGGCGGGCAAATCTCCACGGGCAAATCTCGGCGGGCAATTTGTCTGCGGGCATTTCTCATGGACCCGCTTTATGTGCCGTTGTTAAACGCAACTAATGAACTAAGGTCAGAAATAACTTCGATAGTCTCGCTAATCAACGGCTTGAGATCATCAGTTAATCTTCTGGGAAATTCCACTGATAGACGGATGCGTATTCTCGAAGGAGGAGTTTTCACAAACACAGCTAAAGTAAATAATTTAGAAGAGTTCATGAACCAGTCAACAGTGTTGCATGATAGAATTAAAGAAAACGTCGCAACCAACACAGTTAAAGTCAATAATTTAGAAGAGTTCATGACTCAGTCAACATCGTTGCATGATCGAATCAAAGAAAGACTTGAAGCATTAAAGAGAAAGGATGTATCACACAGTAGCTATCTAAACGGAATGTATAGCTCTTGGGGTAAAATAATAAGGAGGCTTGATCGTCTGGAGAGAACACTCAATCTTCGTGATATTGCTATTGATGAAGCAGAATCTGCTGCTCGTCCGGTCATGTCTACAGATCGAGTAGAAGGAGCTCTGGACCCCGACGGAGTAATCCGGCACGCTCTCAAACGTCAGCCGCCCAGCCGCTGCCTGCTGGACTCGCGATCCTCCGGCGTCACGAGAGCCGCCTAGACAACCGGCGGTGCAGATGGAATTATCAAAAAGAAAACAGATCTTTCAACCGGATAGTTTTATAATTTTTTTTATTTTTTCTAGAGAAAAAAATGGCCCAACAAAATTCTCTATACGATCAGTCTCAATACGTTGAACCTAAAATACCGACAGCACCAAACTCAATGGCACCGAATTCGAACACACAAAGCCTGAATGCACCGAATCTGAATGCACCCCAATATGAGCAGCAAAAACTCTACCCCGTCATTACTTGTAACTCTCAACAGTTTCGACTGGTGGAGATTCAAAAAATGCGCGATGATCTTGAAAAAAATATTTTCCACAACACAAAGAAAATTAAGCGCTATGACAACCACTGTAAATTTTTCGACTACAGCAATATGATTCTAGGATCTGTGTCTGTTCTAACTGGATCTGCTGCAGCTGTCTCAGTGTTGCCAGCCATCACAGCCCCAATCGCAATTCCACTTGGTTCAGTAGGTGCTGCATGTGGACTTATTTCAGCAATTACTGGAGCAGTAGCGCGAAACAGGCGAAAAAAACTAAAGCAGCTACAGGAGAAGCAAGTAAAAGAGAAAGGGGTGCACACATCAATCATAGGGTACATTTCAAGGGCAATCGAGGATAAGTTCATTTCAGAGGATGAGTTCAAAACCATTCAGGATCTTTATGAACAATCAATTCGAATGAACTTGAACATGGTCGGTACTGATGACATGAGTCAGCTGAAAAATGAACTCGAGAAAGTTTTTCAACATTATGCGGAAAGAAAGTCGGCAAGAAATTCGGCAAGAAGGACGACGAGAAATGCACAATGAACTTTTATGAAACACAGCCAAGAATAATTTCCTTGTAGGTCTTTCGTGTTTTGGTCATTGCATACAAAACAGTCATGCACAGCTCACCGCAAATATCACTGCTAAGACCTTGGAGAATAAAGTCTGAGCGATAAATTTTTTTATTATTTTTCCCCTTCATATAATTTCTTAGCTCTTCTGGTACTGCCGTCCCATAGCTATCGAAGTAATAACACTTGTGCTTGCGATCGGGATCAATCACCCAGCAAACCCAATGAGATCCTGGCTTATCGGTGGTGTCAAAGTTCATGATGCCACATTCTTTTCTTAGAGGAAAATCAGGCAGAGTGTCCCTCATAAATATTCCTCTAAAGTTTGGGATTTCCAGTTCGTTAGCCAAATCTTCAAGAAAGTTATTTGTCGTCATTTTTTGTGAGGTTTATTAAACTTTCTCTTAAACCTAAACCCAATCTCCACCTCCTAAACCCAATCTCCTAAACCTAATCTCCAGTGCCCGAACGGTAGACTGTTAATATTGTCATCAAAAATGAATCTCTTGTTATCTGCACCTGACAGTCCAATCTTCTTTTGCTGAATTGTGTGAATAATATGGTTTTTAGATTGTAGCTTTGAGAACTCATGAGATGTCTTTTTGTTGCAATTCAAGGCGTCTCTGTATTCAGCTTCATTAATTTCCTTCCTAACCACACGTTTCGGAATTCCGTTTGATTTTTTAATTGGGTCTGACGACTCACATTTTACAAAATAGGACTTTGCTCTCAACCCTATGAATTCAGTGATTATGTCCCCAGCAATCTCGTCCTTCATTTTCCCAATCACTTTCTTGTTAGTATCGTCAAACACTTGATCGCCATTCTGTGTCCTGAAAGATTTATCATACTCAGACAAGTCAAACAAATCTTTTTGCTGCAGCAAAATTATCAAAATAATTTTGATAATTTAAGGTTCTTTCGGGGTGGTGAGGGACACCATCATGAAGAAGTGCAGAAAGAACTGCCCATAGAGCACAGCAATTGTCTTTATTTTTAACATTTATGCAAGCTTTTTTGCCGGCAAGCTTATGCGGGAGCTCTATATAAGAGGAGGCTTTAAGTGGGTCATATTTCATGACCATGACAGTTGCTCTTTGAGTCCCTCCCGCGACCCATCCGGAGCCTCTGGATGTGAACGCTTCAATTTTCTTGGTGACATCTTGAAGGAAAGGATCCAGTGTGTCTGTTGGGGTGAATGGCTTTGCCTTTGTTGTCATGTAATACTCGAGATGCTCAGTGGGTTTTGCAGGCATATAAAACGCAATCTTGAATGATATCTGTAGTTTAAAGGTCTTGCGTGTTTTGAGTGTGTGATCAACAACTGATTGGATGCTGTCTTTATAGTCGTAGATGTTTGTGGTGGTATCCTTAATTGGGATTGTGTACTCTATGTAATGTTCTGTAAACTTCCTCTGTGCAAAATTAATCTCTTCAATGGCAAGCTCCGACTCTTTTAAATGGATTAATTTCTCTAATTTCTCTTGTTCCTGCTTATTTTGTGGGTACTTTGCTTTTTCACCAGTGAGAGTTTCATATTTGTTAACTAAGTTGCGACTCCTCTCTTGGTGTTCCTTTGCAGGATTTTTTATAGGCGCATACTGGTTGGATTCTAATTGATTGATGATTTCCAACTGTTTTTCATAGCTTCCCAGGTGACCAGGGTCTGTGTTAAACGTTTGTTTACATGCTTCTCTTAGTCAACAAATATTTTTCAAAAGGCGTCTCATTTCAAGACAAAAGTAATTTACTAAATCTTTTGCTGGATTAGCTTTTGGCATTTTTTTCTCTAAAATAAAAAAAAATTTTGAGGGTGACCACCCTGATAGAAAAGTTGAACTGTTTCTACATACTATAAGTAGCGTTAGGTTTATGAAGCTGGATAAAGTGGGATTTTAAACCTCATCACATCCGCATTATTGTGAACCCAGCATTGTGCAGTGTCATGATGGCTTTGACAATGTCAGACTTGCTTACAGAATTTTCATGCTCACAATCATCACGATCGGGGCAGCCCTCTCCTGCCTTAATTGTTATACCTTTGTCTCTTGCAATCTTTTGCAATTCTAGCGGGTGGGCTCTATCATTCCCAGCTTTAACAGCAGTTGCTACACCTCCAGCTACACCACCTGCGGCACTTACAGCGCCTGCAATGATCGGAATAAGAGCTGCTAATGGTAGGATTCCTCCTGACTTTTCATCTGTTATGCTGTGTCTTTGCTCATTACACTCAACTATTTGCTGCGTGGGATCGATTTTTACTTTGACACCTTTAATTGATATAAGACCTGGTTTCTTTGATTCAATGATTTTATTGAGTTTATTGATGGTTCTGGTTTCAATCTTTGTCATTTTTTATTTTAATATTTTAATTAATTTCCGTGTCAGCTGGTATCACTAGGAGTTCAGCTCTAGTGAATGACCGCGTGGGGGATTTAGGGTTAAAGGTTTGAGATAAAAAGTAATAGTCACCGGAGTCGGAGGTAAAATGTCTGTCTATTTTATGTACATCAAGGCTGAAGTATGGATCTGTAGCTCTTCTTTTAGTGTCCTTCTCTAGCTCTCCAGGTAGATATAAAAAGCGTAGAAACTCAGAGTTTGTCATTATGTATGGTGATTCAACTCCTGGAAGCTTAGGGTAGTTCGAGGTGTGTTTTGTGCTGTGTGTGTTGTGTGGGGTTGTCGTGTTGTTGTCTGTTTTATGAGATGACTTAAGTTCGACAGTGTCTTGTTTAATTGCATGGGACGGTTTCAATCCAGTCATGCGTGTGACTTCATTGTTCAGTTGTTCTATAACAGTGGGGAGCCGGTCTGTCCACTTGGTATAGTATTGGCCACTTTTTAGTTTCAGCTCTTCAGCTGTCTGCTTAGTGAATAGCCTCTTGGCTAGAGTTAGATTGAATCTTTCCACAAAAGCCTGATCTCTGTGGAGCTCAGTTCTGCCATAGCGAATCTCTGTATTTTTCTTTTCCATAAGTGATTTCACTGCACCCATGAATTCTTTACCCGGGTCGGTTATAAGGGTTTTGGGTGTGTGAGCGGAGAGTTTTTATAACTATCTTGGAGGGCGGCTGCAACTGCTTCTGACTTCTTCGTCTTAAGCGGTCTCGCTTCCTTATATCTGGAGGCAACGTCTGTAATTGTGAGAGCATACTTGTAGCCCGAGTCATTGGGGAGAAACAGAAGATCTGCTTGGTGCGCCTCATTAGGTTTATAAATACTGAAATGGGGCCTTTCAAATTTTACTGGTGGGAAATAGACTTGAAAGACAGCCTGCTTAGAGAGCCATTTTTCTACTGTAGCTTTTGGTTCCTTACTCAGCTCCATGAGTTTACTAACGGCATTTTTGCCTACAAAGAATCCTTTGTCGCTGTAGTTGAGTTTTTTAAGTTTCTGATCTGTCATTTATTTGAAAAGAAAATTTAAAATAAAATAATGCAGCGCTCTGGTGGTAAAATAGATTCACATGGACTGATAGAAAAGCTTCCTCATCCAAACAAAGGCTGGACACTTCCCGGCTATAAATATTGCGGGCCTTTGAATCCACTTGAAATACAGTTAGATAAAAACAATAATCCACATCCTGGGCATGAGCCTGTGAACGAGCTAGACTCTGTCTGCATGTGGCACGATGTTAAATATAGAGATTTTCCTGAGGAGAAGAATCGCTGGGACAAAGAAATGCTTAAGAGACTAGACAATATAGGGGCTTCAAGCGGATTTCGTGAGTCGATTGCTCGGAAGCTAGTTAAAGCTGTTATTTTTGGTAAAACAAAGTTGGGGTTGGGGGTTGAAGGCGAGGGCGGGTGCACAGGGAGAGAGGGCTGGTGCACGAGGAGAGACGGCGGAGGCTCAGGAGCGGGGTTTGTTTTGTGCGCTCCTAACAATGAATTGGGAAGACTGCTGAAAGAGCTGGGGGTAGAGAGAGCAGAATGATTCAAGTGCCTCAAGTGGTTGGAAAGAAAACCTTGCGCGAAAGCTTGTAAAGGGGATTATATGGGAGTGGGAGAGACGGGATAGGGTGGTCTAATTCCGGCGTATTTATAGCAAAGAAAAGGGTTTTCCTTCTAGAATTCTGCTCCTAGAATATTCTAGAATAAAAAGAGAATCCCACGCCTTCCAAAGCTATAAAAGCGAATCATAATCCTCGTCTGGGGGTTATGCGCTAAATTCACTATCAAGTCTATCGACAACGATTGCCACAATTTTCACAACAATGAGCAACATTGAGAAAACAATCGAGAAATTGAAGGAGCTGCATGCGAAAAGTGATATTTCGCTTGCGGAGGCGTTAGCGTTTTGGTCGCCGGAGGAGCTGAAGAAGTTTAAGGAGAAACTTGACAAGCTAGAAGAAGATGGAAAAAACAAGAGTAAAAACATAGAAGGAGACCAATGAATCGCAATGCCGACAACGAGCAGGAGACATTCCTACGAAATCTCAAACGGAGGCTCACTGATCTGGCCGCAAAAGGTCTTCGCATTGACGGTGGCCTGCTTAAGACGCTGCTGTCCAGCCTAGGACAAGATCTACGGAATAAATCTAGCGAAGAGGTCCGCAGTATATTTGTGACCATTTCGGACTGTCTGCGACCGCTAGACAACTTAAAAAGCCTAGGAATGTTCGAGCAGGCTCGGGCAATCGTCTTCAGTACGAAAACTAGGCCTATCGAGAAGATTGCGGAGGAATTCGGATTGACCGTCCGAAAGGCGAAAGAGTATGTAGCGTACTACGAGCTAGCGATGCGTTACATAGCTCTGCCATTTACTGGATATTGCCTTACAACGATTTTGAAATACAAGAAGGCAATCGTCGATTTTGCCAAGGACGACGAAGAATTTCGTCTGGCCTTGGAAGTTGAGCATGAGACGTTCGAATACGTAAACGAAGAAGGCGTCACAGCCGAGATTGCCCTGACCAATTGGGCCTTGGACGTTCGAGACGACCCAGGTGACGAAGTAGATGACCCAGGTGACGAAGTAGACGACCCAGGTGACGAAGTAGATGACCCAGGTGACGGAGTAAATATCATGGAGTGAAGAAGTGACTACTACATGGCTGTCTGTTGTGTTTGAAATGGTGATTTATATAAATTAATTAGTCGTTAAATAAAAGCCTGCTTATAATTAATAAAATAAATAATAACTGAATCAACATAATTCGGTTTTTTCGTTAATTGGAATCTGACTCGACACGTTTTTTACCTACTACTAGTAGAAGTAATAGTTCAGAGTGAATATCTTTAGCGACAGAAAATTTCAATTTACGAAGCTTCGTAAACTCTTTAATGAAAAAGCAGAAAATACTAAAATATGTTTTTTAACCTACTGCTAGTAGAAGTAGTAGTTCAGAGTGAATATCTTTAGCGACAGAAAATTTCAATTTACGAAGCTTCGTAATCTCTTTAATGAAAAAGCAGAAAATACTAAAATATGTTTTTAACCTACTGCTAGTAGAAGTAGTAGTTTAGAGTGAATATTTTTAGCGACAGAAAATTTCAATTTACGAAGCTTCGTAAACTCTTTAATGAAAAAGCAGAAAATACTAAAATATGTTTTAACCTACTGCTAGTAGAAGTAGTAGTTTAGAGTGAATATTTTTAGCGACAGAAAATTTCAATTTACGAAGCTTCGTAAACTCTTTAATGAAAAAGCAGAAAATACTAAAATATGTTTTTAACCTACTGCTAGTAGAAGTAGTAGTTTAGAGTGAATATCTTTAGCGACAGAAAAATTCAATTTACGAAGCTTCGTAAAATCTTTAATGAAAAAGCAGAAAATTCTAAAATATGTTTTTAACCTACTGCTAGTAGAAGTAGTAGTTTAGAGTGAATATCTTTAGCGACAAAATATTTCAATTTACGAAGCTTCGTAAGCATATAAAAGACAATCAAGATTCAGAGAAAATTTAGATTTTTTTTCAAAGGGTAAGGACCCTGCGCTGATGATTTAAAGTTTTAGGGATCTGGTTTCGCGTTGCAAATTGAATGTGGGGAGAAGAATGCAGATTGTTTTCTGATTGTTTCTGGGTGGATGTCAGTGGATTATGTCAGTGTCAGTGAACATAACAGGTGTTAGTGGACATCTGTTATGCACTGATTCTGTCAGGGATAATATGGATGGATTTAATACGATTATGTTCGAAGTTTTCGGAGCAAGTGCGACCCCTCCACTTTTTCATGATTCTGTCGGGGATAATATGGATGGATTTAATGGGATTATGGAGGACGTTTTGTGAGCGAGTGCGACCCCCCTTTTTTCTGATTCTGTCAGGGATAATATGAATGGATTTAGGTGGATTATGAAGGAAGTGAAAAATTTTGTCCCAGAAGCCCCCTCATGCCTTCTACCCGAAAACTCCCACTTCCAGACACTTAAGCCTGGGAACAGAATCAGTGATCACTTACTGTGGCGGGCTCTTCTTCTGTGTCGGGCAGGTTCTACGAGCTCCTTCCTTGTTTCTTCTTTGTTGCGCGCGTTTGTAGAGTTCGCTTCTTCCAATCTTCTTCTCCGGAGGAATCTTCTTGAAGTCTTCGAAGTCCAAAGTCGGCCGAGAGTGAGAGCAGAACAGTGAAGTCGACGTCGAAATATCTCCTTGAGTGCGGGATTCAGTACGTTTCTCGAGTGTCAAATCAGTATCAACAGTGCGCCCTAATAAGCTCAAATTCTAACGCGAGGTCCTCCAAAGGGGGCGTCTTCTTCTAGATCTAACGGAATCGGAGTCGTGTGCTCCTATCGGTTAATCTAGTATAATCCAAATCAACAGTCAGTAATCCTCTAAGGGTATCGGAATCGGTCCGCAGATCCTATCCAATCCCTTAAGAAAATGGGAGGCCTCAAATAGTCTCAGTAAAGTCAACGGATCAGCAACGGCCGGCCGGCAATAAAATCGCTCTCAGTAGTATAGGAAAAGTAGGTTTGAGCGCAACCCATTTTGAAAAATCACAAAAAACAGATAAAAATCGACTAAAAACAGGTGAAAATTGTCTGAAAACAGTGATTTTAGTGATTTTTCAAAACTTTTGAAAAATTGCTTTTTGCGCGATTTCGTGACTAAAACCACAAGAAAGTTTTGATTCGTGGGTTAAAATAACCTATTTTCAGGTTTAATCATTTCAAAACTAGCATCAAATTTAATAATAGTCATTTCTCCCATTGCATAACGCCCTTCAATAAGCCAATCTTACTAGCTTTGCTTTTAACGATCAGTCAGCTACCATCTATGCATAAAAATTGTCCACTCGAGGCAATACAATGCTTCTACAAAAGTCAATAATTTGCTCCACATTCGCTTTGTCCCGAGACTTTAAAATGGCTTTAATGCTGTTTTAGATTTTTACTTAAAGATAATAGAGGACATTCAAGAACATGGAGTGCTTATTTAAATTTTTCGTGGCATGCATACTCGACTACTAGAGCACTAACCGCAGCACTCAACATTTCTATTGGCTGCCTAAATTTCTGCCAAAACCAAAATTTTTGCCAAAATTTCTGCCAAAAAGTGTTTGGTTCTGGCATCCAATAGGAGTGGCTCGTGCAAATCTTTTGTGTTCACCCTCTATCTAGCTGTAAAAAAAGACATGAAGTGGGCCACGCAAGTTACAAACGAACGAACAATCGCAACCCTACCTACGGACGATTTCACTAACCCTTTTCTAAATTATGTATCTTAAAAATGGAACAAAAAGTATGAGAAATTCTCCTCAAAGCAATTGTTATATTGTGACTCAGCTTTAACGTCGTGCGAAACCCACACTGAGTGAAGCGTATGGTCAAATAGGCTCTCGCAGGAACTCTAACAATTGGTCAAGGACAGCTTCCATTACACAAAGTTAAATTTAATTCACGTAAATCAAAATTGCTTTAATGAAAATTAATTATAAAAATTTAAAAAAGATAACAGCGGAGATACTATTTTTTCACTCCTTAAAATCCGTTCTTAGGTTACACTTCGCATAACTTATGCAAATAATAATAATGGTTTTGTATTTTAAATATTAAAGTAGTGATTATTAAAACAGAAACAAAAAGTCCTCAAACGCCTATGAAGAACAAAATTAAAACATTAGAGCAATTTATTAATATTGACAAATTAGTCCATGGTCACCACAAGTCATCAATCATCTAGTTTTGGTTAGGTGATGAAGCAGCAGTGCCTCGGGTGTCAGCAGTGCCTCGGTTGTCAGCAGTGCCACGGTTGTCAGCAGTGCCTCGGTTGTCAGCAGTGCCTCGGTTGTCAGCAGTGCCTCGGTTGTCAGCAGCGATCTCATAGGGTGGTGGAAGGCTATCTTCTTCAGTATCCAAATCACCAATCGCTTGCATGGCTTGAGATTGGCTTTGATAGGATAGTGCAATATCTTGCATGCTTTTTCTTTTTGACACATTTTCCTTCAGGAGCTTATCCTCCTCTGTAAAGGACTTGAATGTATCTAAACCTTGTAGCTTATTGATTAGTCTCTCAGAATCTAGATCTGCAAATATAGTTAATGGCATGAACCTTCGAATCTTTTGCTTTGTGAGTTCGAATTCCTTTCGATGATCCCTATATCTCTTGCGAAGTTCATTTTCGGATGGCATGTCTATTAAAGCTTTTTATTGTTGCAATGAATTTGGAGAAAATTATCAGCCATCTTTCCAAATTCATTCCTGTATTAATATTATGTGAAAATACAAAAGCAGCGCATAAACTCAATTCTCATTGGTGCCTCATTGATGACAACCAATGAGAAAGCGACACCGGGTGAATGGAATGCAACTTTGCAGGCTCATGCCAGATGCAGAAAAAATTCTATCCACATGAGTCAGAATTGTAGTTACACCTGGCACCCGAATTGCACAAAAAATATAAAAGAATTGCAATAAAATTGCGAAACTTTTCCTTATTGCAATTTAATTGAATAATTTTTTTGAATTGCAATTTGAATGAAAGAGCAATTGCAATTTTTTCAATTATTAATTTTTAATTTTTTGAATTGCAATTTGAATGAAAGAGCAATTGCAATTTTTTCAATTATTAATTTTCATTTTTTTTAATTGCACCCTAGCTACTATATAGCAAGATGATGTTGCAGCAAAGTGGCTTTTGTTCATGCTTAATTATTTTGTCAAGTGATTATTACTATTGCAGAAATATGTCATGTATGTTTCGAACGTAAACATAAAATATAGTATTCATTTTCTTTTTTTTCTACTACTAGTAGAATACTATGCTGTTACAAAACACTTTAGCAAAAAAATCAAAGAAAGAAGAGTTTGTATTGTTTTACGGTAAGATCTTAAAAAATATAATTTATTAACAGTTAAATACACTTTTATTGATTAATAAGTCTAACTAAATTATACTGAATATTTTAAAAGAAAGTGTTTGTTATAGATAATGTTTTTAATTTGTCCGTACATATTTGTATTTGATTGCCAAATACGCTTCATTTTATTTTTTGCTAATAATTTTTCAGATCAAATTTAAGTGTAGAATTTATTTTTATAACATGGTGCACACTAAATTTGATGTTTACTCGATGTTAAACAATTGAGTGGATTGCAATGCAGTCATAACATTTTAGCAGCTGAATTTTATCTGTTTGGTAATTTTGCAAATCTGTTTTTTCTATCTAGGTGTCTATGGCCTATAAGTGAGACTGACAGGCTAAACTGAACATAAGAAAATTGTTAGGGCCTAGAGTTTACATTATCTGACTATTTTAACAGGCTAGTGGCTATACTACTTTTAATTCCAGCATTATAAAGTAGGTCTAAGGCTATGTATGGCCATGGATATATATAGTCTAGTAGGTCTGAGCTTATGGTTTTAATATTAGAGCTTGAATTTACTTATATAAAATTTTATATTATATAAAATTAATTATATTAGGCTTACTTACACTGTATATGTGTTAGCCCCAAAAAGTTAAAAAAATACAAAGCTTTTCTTATATTCATAGCCTGGGTTTTTGGCCTAGGCTGTCTATCTATATCAAATATTGATAATAGCATTAGGTTTGTGTTGGGCCTACTATTAGAATTAGGGACTAAGCCTTAGTCTAAGATTTTGAGGATTAGGATTTGGCTATTTCTTAGGTTAGGCTTATTCACATACTATTATAGTGGTTTAACTATTATAGAAATGTTTTGCTATTTGTGCTTTAAACCTAATAAACCTAGTTAAACCTAAATATTTATTTGAATATTTTAATATATTTTTACTATTTGAGTTAGTAGTACTAGGTTATGCCATAGCTGGGAAGGTGGCAGTTTTTGGTGAATTTTCTGGCGTACATGGTGTACAAGGAAAAATTGGAAATGCTCTGACGGCGCACATGGCGCATAGCGCACTAAAAATTGGAAACACTCTAGTAGCGCACATGGCACATGGCACTGAAAAAATATATAGTTACACTTCGTTATAGTTATATTCATTATTATACTATCAAAGAGTTTTTTTAGATGTTATCAAAGAGTACTAAAATTACATAAATCACGATATAAAATACATGAATGAAATTTAAATTTGTCTATTGTAAATTTAAATTTATTTACCAATAAATTATTTACTTTACCTTACCTTACCTTAGACTTACCTTATCATGGTGCGCTGCGGCACACAAAATCTTTTCTTCACGGCGCATGGCGCACAGTGCTTAAAAGCCATCAAAATAGTTCCAGCGCACACTGTGCCACCTTCCCGACTATGGGGTTTATGTCTATTTAATACTATTGAAATTCCCTAAGTTTATTAATTTATTTAGTATGTTTAATTTATCTAATCTAGTTAAAGCCTTGATAAATCATCTTATAATTTTTATTGGGCTTTTATTTGATTCTTTATTTATATCTAGACTTAGTCCTATTATATATTGTTTTTTCATCAAGTATTTTAATGCTATTAGCTATTAATCATAATCATGCTTGTAACCAAATTAAATAAATGCTATTTTATTTTGTCAGCTAATTATTGGTCACTTCATTTCGAACCTTTCTTTAAAATGGAAGAAGAGTTTTTTGATGCTTTGGCCACTTTCAATTGTTTGAATGATCTTGATGAGCATAATGTACCATGCCATGAAGAAAGTTTGTCAAGTGCTAATATTGGCCCAAGTCAAAATGAAGAGCATTATCTAGTGGCCCATGATGTGCATGAACTAGGCATAAGTGATGAATCAACTAGTCTGGATAGACAAGGAGCAGCACCGTGCTTTCTGCAATTGCCTAATGTATTGCAACTTGAGAGTAGTGTCCATCTGACAATGTGCATGGCAATAATGTACATTATTGCTAATCTTGGCTTGACAGAATTAAGCATTGATTCTATATTACAAGTCCTAGCTGCTGGTAATTTGCTAACCCAGCCTTTAACATTAAGGCGAGTTAAGTCTATTGTACGCAAAGCTCTGAAACCAGAGATGTGGATCTCCATGAAGGAAGTTTGCACCAATGCTAGTTGTTCTAAATTGTTTCCTTCTGAAAAATGCTGTGGAACCATGACAAGTAAAAGTGCTTATCTTGACTTCAAATTTCAACTACATCTGATTCTAGAACAGCACTTTCAAACAATCTTGGATTACTCAACAAGTAAAGAAATGAAGACTGATATTCTAAAAGATGTTCCTAAAAGTATGGAACCTCTTATGATTTATTTTCATTTCTCAACAGACGGAGCAAAACTCTATTCATATTCATCGCAATCTATTTGGCCCGTGCAAGCACAAATTTTGAATCTGCCCCCAGCATTACGGTCAAAGGTGGAGAACACAATCATGTTAGCTGTGTTCATTGGTGGACAAAAGCCTAAGTGGTCCGAATTTCTTGATGAATATCTGGCAAAAATTGGTTTTAGCCAGATGCACAAATTTTTAATTCACAACTGTATTGTTCCTGTCAAGTTTGAAATTTTCGCAGCAGTTTTTGATTTGCAATGGCAAGTGTAATCAACCATAAAAGCTACACTGGTCAATTTGGATGTCTTTTTTGTGATGCTTCTGGTCATGGAGTTAAAGTTGGCAAAGGTCATTCTATGAAGTTTCCAGTCTTGGGAAATGTTGTCACCAATTCAATTTATAAGCAACGTCTTCATGCAATTGTACAATCTGGCTGCAAATCATCACTTTTTGGTATTAAAGGTGTATCAATACTTTCAGAGTTCTGTAGGATTCCTGAAAATGTGTTGATTGATTCACTTCATCTCTTGTATGAAAACTGTACAAAACAATTTTGAAGTATCAATTTGAAACTCAGAACTGGCAAAAGTCATTTTACCTTGGTCGAAGTCATGAGCCTATTAATAAACTACTGCATAGTGCAATTGTGCCTGCATATTTAACTTTTCCTCACAATATTGAGGAGCGTGCTTTTTGGAAAGCTCGAGACTACAAATTTATTGCAATTCAATTTTTCCAGTTTTGGCTCTTTACCTTAAGCAAAGAGACAAGCATGATCATGCTAATTCTCTGCTGCTTTTTTCTATTATTTGTCGAGTTTCAAATCATGTTGATGCCTCTTCTTATTCTGATCAGTTGGATAAAATAATACACTTTTTCCTATCAACTATTGGAAATGTTTTTGATAGTAACATTTATACTATGAATTTTCATCTTCTTTTTCATATTTTTCCACAGATTAAAAAGTTTGGACCATTAGGAAGGTGTTCTACGTTTTCATTTGAAAACAATTTTCTATCAATTAAAAAGTTTTGTCGAGGCACACGCTACCATCTGAAGCAGACTTGTGAAAAAACTATTTTAACTAAAATGTGTTCTTTGGTTGTTTCAAAATCAAATTTTGCTGGTAAAGAAAAACTTTTATCATTGCTTGACTTTCCAAGAAGTTGTGGTGGTACCAAGCAAATAGCATTTATTTCAAGCAAGTGTATTAGCATTGATGGTCATAAAATGTATGCATTTAGTCCTAGTTCAAACAAGTCATGCTACTACTTTTTTCACAATCATTCATTTGGTAAAGTTTTGATTTTTTTTAACAATGATTCAGTTGATGCTCTTGTTCAACTGTATGATCCTATTGATGAGCCATTTTTCAATTTCCAGCATATTGATGAATCTGTTGCCAATGCCATTGATTTCTTTGTAAATAGTTTTTTTCATAGGTAAGCCATCAACAACTGAATGCATGTATCCTGTTTCGGAAATAAAATGTTCCTGTGTCGCCTATGTGAATCCCCAGTCAACACTTTTACTAGTTGATGACTTAGTGCCAGACTATGGGTGAAACCATTTTATTTCACTATTTAATTAAACACATTAGCATCGTTTTTGGTTGCCTAAACTTGACTATTTTAAAACTGCAAAGTAAGGCTAATTCTGCACTAACTCTATATCAGTTTTGTGAATTTAAAAATAATCTGGCTTCACTTTTGGTGCTCCAGTTGGTTATAAATTTTTTGAACAATGTCCAAAAGCATTTTCTAACATTCTTTGCAACTGAAACTGTTTCAAACTCCTTTAAATGCTACCATAATTTTTTAAATTAAATTTGCTATATTGTACAACCATTCATGAAAGCAATTGTTAATAAAGTGGATGCACATGGTAATAACTTGTGTTTACAAGTTGCCTCTACTTTTTTCTCCATGTTTTCTTTTTAAGGAGATTAGATAGAGTGAAGTATGTCAAATTAAAATTACTCACTATTAAGGATGTGCAAACATAAATGAGCGCCCTCCCCCCTTTCGCAGAGACTAGAAAAAAATCTAGAGGGGGCTAGCAAATTTTTGCCAAAATACAGAGCCACATCCTCCACCTCACTCCTGGGTCCACCACCCCCTTGAAAAATTTGTGGTAGTGCTACTGGTTATATATTTCTTAAATAATAAATATTTTATAAATTTGTGCATATCAAATATATATGATAATCGAAATAATGAAATGTAACTTATTTTGATTCTACTACACTTTATATTAAATGTAAATGTTTAAGACAGGTTAATTATACATATTTTTTTCAACCAAAATTTCATTTCAGCTGCAATGAACCGGTTGCGAAGAGCTCCTAGGGAAATTGGTGATGCATTTTCCAGCGCCACATTCAACCATTTGCTACTATGGTTTAGCAAAACCAATCGCCATAGCGGTGCAATGTATATTAACTCTGCTCCATTTCGGCATTTCTCTTCTTCTGAGAAGTCCAGGCTCCGAGAGGGACAAACTATCAAGATCCGCGACAGCGAAGGTTATCACGAGGCCATTATCCTTAAGCTAGGCAGCTACAATGATATAAAAAAAGCTGAAGAACGCGTTGAAGAGTATGCTGAGTCAGGAATGGCTACAGACGCCATTATTGAGACATTGGGTAATGACAATGAGGTGGAAAGTGAGAGCAGCGATGCTGACAGAATCGACAGCGATGACGAGGTTAATGACGAGACTTACGTACCGGCGCCCCCCAAGGACAGAACTGAGCTGACAGCTGGCATTCATGAAAGAAGCGCAGCAACAGCGGTTGCTGCGACAGAGTGTCGTGAGCCGTCTGTGCACAAAGCTATGGCTGCTGAAATGGAGAAAGAGCAACATCTGCTTGCTAATTTTTCAAAAAGACCTCACCTCGAGGAGCACTCGTTACGTCATTTGCAATCTAGAAGTTCTGGGCCTATCTCAACGCCTCCCTGTGAAAATGAAAACACTTCAAGAAAGGCATCATCTTCTAGTGTCAGAACACCAAATGCCACTAAAGAAACACCAAAAAGGCAGTCCACAGCCGAGATCAATCAGCAGGCCACATCTTCAACACAACTTCTTCTGCTAGAAGCGCGTGTTCAAACAAGCATTTTAAAGCAAATTCTCAACAAGACGGAAGAAAACAGTTTATTAATAAGAGACATTCTAGCCCCACGCGAGAAACTGGAGCGTGTCGATAAAATTTTTATCAGCCACGATGGTTCCAACTTCAGGCTATCGCAGCTACCGTCTCAACCTACAACTTTTGCACGTGACTTCGTTTTAAAAAAGTATGGCAAAGACTATTGCAAACAGGCTATTGTCGAGCCTAAGTCCAAATCCGATCATGTTGTCATGTGTCCTGAAGACGTCCAGGAAATAAAGGACCTTCTTTCCAACTGGTTCGAGTCATTCAGTTGGAGCGCTGTTCGCTCGTCTCTCAACCAGATGTTTAGAGATATGGCAACTAAAGCTAAAAAAAGCTGGCTCATCCGATCAGGATCCAGTCAAGGAATAGCAGAAATATGTTGGGAAGCATGCCAAGCTAACGCGTAAAGTTTTTAGTGAATTGAACATTTCTCTAATCAAAACATTAACATAGTAAATTTAAATCAAACGCAATTTATTTAAGCTATTTTTTCTACTTTTTGGCTATAAGAAAGTATAAAAATTGTATTTTTTTTGATTTTTTTAAATTGTTTTTATTAAATCTAATTATTTTGTTTCTTTTTGTCTGATTTTGTCTGCTCCCAGTTAAATACTACTCGTATTACAATAGCCATTTCGTTACATCCACCTATAAACGTCTTATTATACTATTATAATTGTTATGGTAGCTAAAACTCCCGCTAAAAATTCTGCTGCTTTTTTGTTTGATTCGACTTGCCAGATTCAGCGCTGCTTTCAGAAACCAAAGAAGCAGCACAAAAAACTTTAGGGAAAATTCCTGGTGCGTCGTCTTTGTCTGCTTTCTGCGCTGATTCCGCACAATTTAAGTGGACTTCAGTAGCTTATTATTCGGTTACTTCTTTTACATTTTCGAGATATGGCTGCTATGGGCTGACTCCAGCCAAATTAGTTGCGGCAAAGACGTAAAAGAATTTTTAGCGGGCTATTATACTGTACTTTAAATGGCATCATTATATTTATAATTGTAATAAATAAATTTATTCAATCTTTTCTTGCGCCAACAAACAACTACATTCATTTTAAGCAAATGTCTTAATCTGAAGTTTTTATTGTCAATTTTGACAATAACTTTTTAGGTAAAGCTAAACTTTGGTACATACTCGTATATTTAAATAAACATGAATAATTTTAACTTTTTTAGTTTAATTTATCTTCATATTGACATTGTTCGTTATAAAGTAAAAATTGCATGCTGGATGAGATTTATAACAGTTTTAGTTATTATTTTCTTTATCCTTCCCTAGATCGATATGTGAGACGCCATGCTATTTGTGTATAAATAGCAAACGAAAAGGCGCTGATTGAATATCAATCATTTTTTAATAAAATGCAGTTTGAATTGCTTAAAATGAAGGCAGGTGAAGAATTGGGCACACAATTTTTACAAACCGGGGCTATGCTTCAAAAATAATTTGTAATTTGATTACAACTTCAATTGAAGAAAATACAAGAAAATTGTTTCACTTGTAAAAATTGCAATTGTTCTGTTTGCTGCACAAATAAATTGTAATTTAATTACAACTTCAATTGAAGAAAATACAAGAAAATTGTTTTACTTGTGAAAATTGCAATTCAGAACAAAATCTCACAATATAGAAAAAATGAAATTTAAGTATAATTTTCGGCAATTTAATATAAAAAAATTGCACAATTTTCGCAATTTAGCATGGCAATTTTTTGCAATTTTTTTTATTTTTTAAGCGCCAAATGTACTTGAGATGCATGGCATCGCACTGCACAATGCACACTGAAAGAAACTATGTTCCCTTTTTATTCGAATCACAAATGACTCAACATTCTTTCTAGCTTTTTTGCATCAAGAATGAAGCAAAGCAACTTACATGTACCTAACCCTAACAGTTTACCAGTTGAGTCAATAAGTTTTATATATCAGCATGCTGCAGCAGGAATTGAGCACTTCTTAAACCCCGACTCTATTGTTCATTTTTTCACAGAGAAAGGAAGCAACTCAACTAGCTCAAATCTTTATAAATTTAAAAAAAGCGTAAACTGACTCACGTGCAGGGGCTGTAGAAGAAAAGCTAGCCGTGTGATTCAGAAGTATACGAGCTAGTTTGCTGAGAAGCTGAGCATCACACACTACACAGGTGATAGTCAAAGCAGAATGACATACTGTTGTCTGTAGCTTAAGAAGTAATTTGCAGTTTCCGCTAGCTTGCAAAATCTTGCTGCAGCAGGAATTGTACGCCCACCCTGCCCCAACTCAATTGTATCGTGTTTAAGTAAAATTGAAAATCTGGCAGAGCATCAAGACAGCTGGCTTTTTTTCTAAAATTTTAAAATCCATTGCCACTCAGCGACATTCTGCTTTAAGCTCAGAATTTACGAGTATCTGGTAAGTAAATTCAACCATCACCTACATAACATATATAATATACTCGTAGAACGGATAATATAGATTTTCTCTTTTGACAATCCTCTTAGCGCCAACTCGGATACTAAAAATGGAAAACCAAATGGAAGTTGACAACGCGGACGAGTACTGCAAGAGTTTAGAGCACCTGCTGGAGTCAATTTTCAAGAGCGACGACTTGAGCAACTGGAAGGTGTGGGTTGGCAATTACAACGCTATTGCAAGAGTACGGTTTCCTTTATCCACTATCACGGATAGCCTACCTAAAACCTCTAATGAAAAAGAAGCTCGAATCGAGGAACTGAATAAGATTTTCCGCACCTCGTGCGAACCTGTGGATGCTCGGGATCCATCGAATGAAGAATTCTGTACTGGTAGATTTACTATTCATGTTGTAAAGGATCAATTTATCCAGATATTCAACAAGCTGAAGCGTCTTAATAACTATGGAGTCAAGTATGGCATCCAAGCAGGAGCAATTTACAACAATATGAAGCGTCATCTCTCGAAGAATCAGTTCAAGGAACCAAAAAAATCCACCCGCTTCAGCAATGCGTGGATCAACTTTCTAATGAAGCTTGCGAGTTTGGCACAGGCACATCCACGCCTACATGGCTGCACGCTATCACTGTATCAGATTCGGTCGTGCATACAACATCTGCCGGAAGTCATGAAGAAGCTGGATGAAGAGGCAGCGGATGAGTTGTTGCAGCAACCTCAAATTTGAAAACTGCAGTATCTGTTTTTGGGGTGGGTGCTGTGAGCTATTTGTTAAATGAGACAGATGTGAGCATAATTGGCAGCAACCTCAAATTTGAAAACTGCAGTATCTGTTTTTGGGGTGGATGCTAAGGAGACATTATCATTCATTAATACCTATCTATTCTATCTGACGTGGTACATTTTCTAGCGACTTGCCTGAGTCATTTTTATTGGATGCTAAAATTAAAAACTGAAAAAGCTAAAATTGACAACCGAGGCACTGCTGACAACCGAGGCACTGCTGACACCCGAGGCACTGCTGCTTCATCACCTAACCAAAACTAGATGATTGATGACTTGTGGTGACCATGGACTAATTTGTCAATATTAATAAATTGCTCTAATGTTTTAATTTTGTTCTTCATAGGCGTTTGAGGACTTTTTGTTTCTGTTTTAATAATCACTACTTTAATATTTAAAATACAAAACCATTATTATTATTTGCATAAGTTATGCGAAGTGTAACCTAAGAACGGATTTTAAGGAGTGAAAAAATAGTATCTCCGCTGTTATCTTTTTTTAAATTTTTATAATTAATTTTCATTAAAGCAATTTTGATTTACGTGAATTAAATTTAACTTTGTGTAATGGAAGCTGTCCTTGACCAATTGTTAGAGTTCCTGCGAGAGCCTATTTGACCATACGCTTCACTCAGTGTGGGTTTCGCACGACGTTAAAGCTGAGTCACAATATAACAATTGCTTTGAGGAGAATTTCTCATACTTTTTGTTCCATTTTTAAGATACATAATTTAGAAAAGGGTTAGTGAAATCGTCCGTAGGTAGGGTTGCGATTGTTCGTTCGTTTGTAACTTGCGTGGCCCACTTCATGTCTTTTTTTACAGCTAGATAGAGGGTGAACACAAAAGATTTGCACGAGCCACTCCTATTGGATGCCAGAACCAAACACTTTTTGGCAGAAATTTTGGCAAAAATTTTGGTTTTGGCAGAAATTTAGGCAGCCAATAGAAATGTTGAGTGCTGCGGTTAGTGCTCTAGTAGTCGAGTATGCATGCCACGAAAAATTTAAATAAGCACTCCATGTTCTTGAATGTCCTCTATTATCTTTAAGTAAAAATCTAAAACAGCATTAAAGCCATTTTAAAGTCTCGGGACAAAGCGAATGTGGAGCAAATTATTGACTTTTGTAGAAGCATTGTATTGCCTCGAGTGGACAATTTTTATGCATAGATGGTAGCTGACTGATCGTTAAAAGCAAAGCTAGTAAGATTGGCTTATTGAAGGGCGTTATGCAATGGGAGAAATGACTATTATTAAATTTGATGCTAGTTTTGAAATGATTAAACCTGAAAATAGGTTATTTTAACCCACGAATCAAAACTTTCTTGTGGTTTTAGTCACGAAATCGCGCAAAAAGCAATTTTTCAAAAGTTTTGAAAAATCACTAAAATCACTGTTTTCAGACAATTTTCACCTGTTTTTAGTCGATTTTTATCTGTTTTTTGTGATTTTTCAAAATGGGTTGCGCTCAAACCTACTTTTCCTATACTACTGAGAGCGATTTTATTGCCGGCCGGCCGTTGCTGATCCGTTGACTTTACTGAGACTATTTGAGGCCTCCCATTTTCTTAAGGGATTGGATAGGATCTGCGGACCGATTCCGATACCCTTAGAGGATTACTGACTGTTGATTTGGATTATACTAGATTAACCGATAGGAGCACACGACTCCGATTCCGTTAGATCTAGAAGAAGACGCCCCCTTTGGAGGACCTCGCGTTAGAATTTGAGCTTATTAGGGCGCACTGTTGATACTGATTTGACACTCGAGAAACGTACTGAATCCCGCACTCAAGGAGATATTTCGACGTCGACTTCACTGTTCTGCTCTCACTCTCGGCCGACTTTGGACTTCGAAGACTTCAAGAAGATTCCTCCGGAGAAGAAGATTGGAAGAAGCGAACTCTACAAACGCGCGCAACAAAGAAGAAACAAGGAAGGAGCTCGTAGAACCTGCCCGACACAGAAGAAGAGCCCGCCACAGTAAGTGATCACTGATTCTGTTCCCAGGCTTAAGTGTCTGGAAGTGGGAGTTTTCGGGTGACTGATCACCTCCCGAATCAACTCTTCAATCAGACTGCCGCGAGAAACTTTCCTGGATCCGACCTACGACACTCAGCGAAGCCTTGCAAACACTGAAGAGGATGGACTAGCCAAAGACCTGGCTCATCCTTCGAACGAGCCCCCGGTCAGAATGTTGGACGGGGAGGGACAAGCCTCAAAGGAGCCCAACAACAGCGCCCTTTCGAAGTTGGAAAAAGTCGTTGAGCAACAATCTGCAATGATGCAGCAGCAGCAGCATCTACTCAACACGTTGGCACAGCAGGCCACAGCCGAACACTACCCGAACACTACCCGGAAGAGTATGGCCCCGGAGCCGCGGTAGCTGACTCGTCCGAGTCGTCAGTAATCGAAGAAACGGTCGATGGAGGTTTCGTGAACGCCTCCTTTGTAAATACAGTCCATGCGCGTGACGCCGATCCATTTATTACAGGACGAGTGGCTCGACGAGAGGTCGCTTTTCTGCTAGACAGCGGAAGCAGAAGAAACTTCCTCGGAGCGTCCACTTGGGCCGCCATTAGGCGTCGTCCACCACGTTGTATAGTTGCACCTGCTTACCCTAACCGAGTCGCTATGTACGACGGGACCGAGTTAAGTCTCGCCGCCAAGGTTATCCTATTAGTTGAATTCTGGGACTATGTCGCATAAACCGAATTCTTCGTCGCCAAAGGAGACTGTGAAAATCTTTTAGGAATTGATTTCATGCGGAGTCATTGCCAAGGACTAGACTTCCAGCAAGGAATGCTCACATTCCGACAAGGCACCCGACTTCCGGTACGCTATTCAAGGAGAGAACTGAAGGCCTGCCGAGTGTACGTCGCTGAAAAATGCACTCTGCCGCCTCAATGTTCCTGCCTCGTCGCCATTAAACTAGCCGAAGGTCATCAGCAGAACTACGGTTCACCGATGATTATCGAACCACTCAAATCAGGACTGCGAGCGAAGCATCACCAGTTAGACGCAGCCCCGGTCCTGCATACGATGACAGAAGGTCGAGGAGTGATGGAAGTACTTAACCCATCAGATACAGAGGTTCAATTGCGTCGCAACATGCTAATGGGAGTTACACCACTCAAGACCCAGGACCTCGAGTACTTCAGCGAGTCGAATGAGCCAGAAGTCCGTCAACTGCTAACGGCTGAAGAAACGACTGACAGTTGGATCAACGAGGTCGACATCGGAGACCAGCTGAACAGCCACCAGAGGCATCAGGTTCAAGATTTACTCAAGGAATGCGAGAAGGCATTCTTTCTACTCCAGTGGACCACGGACTGACACACCTGGTAACTCATGAGATAGTGCTCACAGACTCGACGCCAATCGCGATTCCTCCTCGCCGGATACCTCCGCATCTACGACCGCAATTGGATCAGATGCTCGATGATATGCTGAAGAAGGGCATCATAAGGGCATCATTTTAAAAAAAGTGCAATTTTTACGATTTCGAGAGTAAAACCATGAGAAAAGTTGGATTCACGGGTCAATTCAATGCAATTTTAGGTATATAAAATATGAAAGTGTCATCCAATTTAACGATAGTAAATTAGTAAATTAATATATATATATAATGGCCTTCAGTAAACCATTATTTCTTTCTAAACCCTTCAATGGGCAAGCGAAAACTAGTTAACTGCGTATAAGTGCACAATCCAAAGCTTCCGCAGTAAGTCACACTTCTCTAAACCTGTGGGTGTTAGAATTATTCATTTTCACCCCTAGTATGTTGCATGATATTTTTTTCACTGGCAGTAGTAATCTACCATACAAAATAGCCAGATTGACCAACCCCGAGCACTCGCATTCAGTGCCACAATGAAAAAAAATCTAACACAATCCTTGATTATACAGGATTGAGCAGGTTTTAGGAAGTCTATTCTTAGAAACACTGGCAGAATTATAATTTTTGCCAGAATGAAATTTTTGCCAGTGACAATATTTTGCCAACCAATAAAAATTACTTGTGAAAACGGAATGAGTGTGGATTGGTGCGCGTTTGCATATATAAGTTTTGGCGCAAAGATGGTTTTATCACCATACATAAATAAGTTATTATATAAGGCTGTCATCTAAGAAAAAACGAAATGGCCGCCGGGAGACCAACTCTTCGCGCGCAACATCCCTCATACAGAGTTGAAGCCAACACATTTCTAGCCGTTTATATGGATCAGTATTCAAAGACACATTTTGTCTTCACAATGACGACCGAACAATTTCTTCAACGATGTCGAGATAATTTCAACGAGATCAACGCGGATATAGCACTGCTGAAGCTGGCTCAAAAGCTCATACGAAAAGAGCGCTCTATTGATAGTGTTCATAATCAGCTACAGCAGGAGCAAATACTTGGTAATGCCGCTGCTTTAATTCCAATTAAACCACCACCTCCATGTAGTAACTGAGTCAGAGGCCGTGTTTGCTGTGTAGCCAAACTCTTACAAATCTCGCCGCGCTGGGCACGCGTCTATATATTATGGAGTTAGAATTGGGGTGGCGGCACCCACCCCACTCCGCAGCCAATCAGACTGCCCGGGCGTACCATACTGTGCGTACGCACACTACACTCCATACGCTCCGCCGCCGCCGCCACAGCAGGAACCACCACATTCGAGAATTCCCGCGACCAAGACGAACAGGAGGTATAGAGGAGCCAATGAATCAGGATTCATAATTTTTCATCAAGATTCATTATAGTGACTGAATCGCTTTGAATTATATCCAAGAACGCATCTTTTTAAAATAAAGCAGAACATTGTGCTAGTGTCTGACTAATTTTACTTGATAGAGTAAAATGCACACCATCTATTTGAATAAACGGCGCCCAGCGTGCTCCACCAGATCCGCTCAGGCTGAGTCAGCCCTCTTTTGTGTCTTAAGAGTCTTTTGCATTCCTGTCTTACTCATTGACCACTACTGGGCTCGCGTGCACGAATTTTTCTACCCCCTAAAAATAGAAGCTGAAAATGAATATAACAAAAGAACAATATGGCAGACTTGGGTATAGAGACGAAAATACACGAGGAGAGGGTTTTGCATCTTTGCTAGGCAAGTAGGAAACTTAGTAAAAGACAACTAACCTCTAATTGCACAAGCAGGAGCAGCAGCAGGTTCTATAGCTACCGCTGTGAAAGGAGAAATTGACGCAGCAAAAGCAGCCGAAGAACTAAAAAAGCTGAAAGGCTACAACGAACCCCTAGAGATGTTGAAAGTTATACAAGCGTAAAGGGCTTAAAGCAACACCAAAGGAGGAAGAGAAGGCTCAGTCAACTACTAAAAGTAACAATCTGGGGGTAAGTCCACTATATTCAGAAATTTGCAAACACACTACAGCCGATTCGATAAGTCTGCATTTACATATTCTCAGCATGAGGTCTGTTGTTGGTAACGGGCTCACTTCCACTTGAATCAGATTGTGACTTAAATTTTCCTAGAAAAAATGGAAGCTAATAGCCCAAATGTACGAAATGCTCTATCACAAAAGTGCTATGATTCTATTAAATCATTTTCTCAAATAAAAACACCACTCGAAAGGCTCGACGAATTGAAGAAATTGATAAGCTTACGATGAATATAAAGCAGAAATATTAAAACACACCGATTTTAAATGCCCCCATATTTGTATTCATTCAGAGTATATCTTGCACATGTTGATAAATGGGCATTGATTTCGAGACAGCACATAAGGAATGATGAATTTTTCGTCATGCTGAAATTGAACATTTTCAAACTCCCCATAACCCTTGAGAAGTACATTGCAACTGATGAATTATATTGTTAAATTTATTTTTAATAAAATGGAAGGAAAAAATCAAAACGATTTAAGTTTCTCTCCTGTGATCGTACAGGATCCTCTTCAAAATCATGATGCCCCACCACCAAGGTTAAGAAATTTAAAACAAACAAAATTGTACGATAAACTAATTAATCTCTATGGAGAACTTAATTTTAGATTCGGAAGTTGCAGTATAACATGGAATAGTAAAACAAAGAAAAAAATACCGTCAGGAATGCCAACAAAAGCAGATAGGAATTCAACCTCCCCACCATTTCGACCAGAGGTAGACAACATGATTTGGATAGATACTCGAAATTCGAATATAACCGTAATCGATATTGATGATGCTGACCTATGCCCTGAGTTGAATGAACTGTGTATGACTCATTGTGATTGGATTGTTCAGACAAACAAGGGTCACCACTTTTACTTTAACAAGGTAGATACATTAAAAGTAACGATTCAACAAAGAGTGGGTTTTGATATTCCGGCTTTAGTATTTGCTCCACCAGGTTTCTATTATGTGAATGGTGAAATTAAGGAATACAAACATATAAAGCCCGAAGGCTTAATAGACATGCCAGATGTAATTCTTGATGAGATAAATAGATTAATTAAGCCACAGGATAAAACGGAAAACCAAGAATCCGATAAAAAGGCACTAAAAAGCGACGTTCCACCACCCACTTGTGAAGGAGTTTCAAAGTTGTTAAATATAATGCACACAAAAACCAAGACCAAGACTATGATTCTTGGTACAAGGTAGCACTCATACTCCGCGACATAGACAGTGGTGATGAAATGTACAAAGTATTCACTGAAAAGTAAACTATGAAAAGTTCGATTCTGAGTCATGTAAAAAGGCGTGGAATAGCACCAGTACCAGCTCCGCTGATCGAGAGGACAGACTTACTATCGATGGAGCTCCAGACTCACCGATGGACTGTTGCCTCGCCGCTACGCCTTAACCGGCTGGTGCCATCTGATAGCGGCGATGCAGTGGTGCAGCAAGCCGGGGGCTTGCGCCTGATAGGAGCCAGCGCGGCAAAACAGGCGCGCAGTTCAAAGGATGGAGCGACCCCGTAGGGCACCCACCAAACTCGCGAAAACGTGGTAGAAGAGGAGGGCGATTTTGCGGCCCGGCGGGCAAGCAGCTCTTTATTAAGCTGCGCCGCGCTGCTGCCCAGGTGGCTACGGTCACCCCGTTACATGCTCGTAACGTCAGGCCGCCAGGACCTTGCCCAGAGGCTAGGGCAAAGGCGCCGCCGTCGTGGCCGATTAGTCGCGCCTCCTCGATGGAGGATTTAGCCGCGTGGATAAGAGAGCGGCAGGCGATTGAAATCGCCGACATCATCTATTGGCCGGCGTGCGCGGGAATATCTTCGAGGGGTTGCCACCGGACCTGTCGGCGCAGCTCCGGGCTGAGGACCGGCTGTATCGGGTCAGCCTCTTTGAATGAGCCACCAGCCTGGCCGCTGAAAAGCTATCGGGCGGACTGTTCAACCGGCAGACGGCCGGATCAGTGGCCCACAGAATTGCCGCCGAGCAAGGTTACCAGGGCCTGCCACCTTTGCTTAAAGCCGAGCTGCGGGAATAGAACTTTGAAGGCAATTTAACTGACGGTGCAATTTAACAACTATTACAATTTCAGGAACGCATTAACCTTTTCTTTTATTCAATCTAATTTTTCCTCTATGCATTTCTCTTGTTACTTTACTTATTGTCGCCGTGACAGGCCACTTAGGTCTCAAATTAGGCGTTGTAGCCATTATTTTTCAGGGTATAGCAATCTCAACACCCTTCAGGGCAATCTATTGTTTTAAACTATGCTCAATCTCGTAACCAATTCATACTCTATTCATACGCGTGCCAAATAGTAATTATCATTCTTCGAACTTCGAGCTTCAAGAGTGAGAGTGATTGTGCCGTCGCAGCACACGTGCGCGATTCCACTACGGGCCTGAGCTCGGCCGTAGGCTCGTGGCTACGGAAAAATGTAGCTAGGCAATTAAAATCAGTGTATTGTGTTCTATCCATCCTTTGCTGTCGTAGACAGAAGGTAGTGGATAAACAACAAAAACATCCGCTATATGCTGCTTCAGGCGCATAGACCTATCCTCGCCACCCATCTGCGTGAGACTAGTTAGCATCAAGGTTATCAGGAGTTAGGAGTCCTCTGAGAGCAAAACTCAGACACGCTCAAGCACTGACAATTTCAGTCAGTGCCAGGACTGCGCCGCTTAGGCCATTTGGTACCATTGACTCCTGTTATCTTGACATTGAAATCTCTGAGACTAGTTTTTATAGCGTTATTTATTTGCGTGGAACCCAAACAAACCCCTTCATTGCGGATCCTACGGTACCTAGGCAGGTGGCAGCACTACCCTTAATTTTAGACTTTTCCCCAGTCTCAGTCCCCATACACGTGCTAGGTAAGGTTGCTTCAGGCATCAGCAGTACCTGTCAAAAACCCGCCACAGTAGTGAGAGCCAAACCAAAAAGCACAATACTGGTGGCAGCGTTGAGACTCACGCCAATATCAACACTGCCCATACGAGCAAACAAAACCTAAACCACGTCACATGGAAAAGGCTAGGAAAGAAGAGAAGAGTAGTACATGATGTAAGGGGAGGAGCCACATTGATCGCTCGGGCGCAGTTCGCTCCATTCGCAGATGACTCATCCCCTTACATCATGCTACTACTACCAGGAAGTCGCAGTTGCAAGTGGGTGGGGGGATAAATATTGTGTGTGTGAATATATACTGTATATATTGTTGTGAATATACACAACATGTGAATATAAATATATAAATAATATATAAATATATAAATATAAGCAACAATATAAATATAATAATATAATATAAATACAATAAATATAATACAATATAAATACAATAAAAATATATATTGCAACTGTATTGTACTGCAACTCAATTTCACATATCTTTAGTGATTTTTAAATGAGTGAGGGCATGAAAGCGAGGGAACGCTTCTTTTTTGAAAGTATAAAAATTCTGAAAAAATCTGTGTTTCGCATGCTCTCACCCTCAACACCCTCACAATATATACATATATATATATATATATATATATATACATACAATATACATACAATATATACAATATATACATACAATACAATATATATATATATATATATTGTGAGGGTGTTAAGGGTGAGGGAATTCGAAACACAGATTTTTTTCACAGATATTGTATCCATACGAGCTATATATATACGACATATTTCGTATATATATGTATATTTATATACATATATATTGAGGGTGTTGAGGGTGAGGGCATGCGAAACACAGATTTTTTCAGAATATTTATACTTTCAAAAAAGAAGCGTTCCCTCGCTTTCATGCCCTCACTCATTTAAAAATCACTAAAGATATGTGAAATTGACTAAAAACACGTAAAAATGGTCTGAAAACAGTGATTTTTTGTGATTTTCAAATATTATAAAAAGTGCAATTTTCGAGAGTTCGTGAGTAAAACCATGAGAAATGTGTGGTTTAGGGGGTTAATATAATCTATTTTCAAGAATAAACAATATGAAAGTGTCAACCAATTTAACGATAGTAACCCCAACAGAAGTTACAATTTATTCGTTAACAATGAAAAGCTAAAACATTAATAAACTTCTGATGCAGATTTTTGCACAATAGAATTTCTTCTGAATTTCAAAAAAAATCTCTTTTACCCTGTGCGACAGAATGTATTCGAATTGTAGACATCATTGTTGTCACGATGACTAAGAATCATGGCTTCTTTCATATCACTTTACTTTCTATATGTCCATCACCCTCTGTCTTCTATACTCTATGACTCACTCAAAAAGCCTTCAGCATCATGCAAAGAATTAAAGGTTTAGATTAGCTGCGAACAGCCATTTATCAACCCCCTCCAAGCTGCTATAGCATACATTTGCAACCCACTTCAAGAAGATTCTGGAATGTGTTTATTTAAATCTTTGCTGCCTTGAGAATCTGGCTCTTCATTTTCTAGTTTCTTCTTCAAAAGAGACAAGAATTGCAACGATTGCCGAACTGGCGGTCTCGCTGTCATCTAAAGAAAGGTCGGCAATGAGAAGCAGACTGAGCAGCTGGAAAGAAGAGTTGGTAAGGTTCCAGGCGAGCTTGGAAGAGCTTGAATTGATTCCGGATAAGAAGAGGGCGCTTCCCAAGAAAATGGAAGAGAGCGAGCGAGAGAGAGTTATTGCAAGGATATACGCGAAGCTGGAAGAGAATGAGAGTCGCGGTGTAAAGTTGTCTCTGGGTGCAATTTCCGAAGGTCTCAACTTGATCGCCATGAATTTGAATGGAACGACAAAGGTAGACTTGGATACGAGGTTTAAGAAGCTGACCTATTCTATCGAGAATCTGTCAACTGCGAAGGCCCTGATGCAGTTTGAGCAGGGGCACTTAATTGCGTCATTGTTTTTTTTAGAAGCTGTAAGAATAAAATCAGGATTTGATGTATTTGATGTAAGTGGCGTGTCAAAAATATCATCATCAGTTACATTAGCTCGTGCATTGACTTTTTTTGCATTGAAGTTTTTATCAACTACTGAGTTATTCGTTGTAATTGCAACATTTATAATTCTATTGTTACTCATATCCAAGGTTCCAGTTGCTGTGGTTTGAACATAACGCGAATCAGAATCGGTTCGAGAATAGGAATCGCTTATTTCTCTTTTTGCATTAACTGCAGAATCAACTTCAGCTTGACTATGAGAATCTAATATATTGCGTTTTAAATTTAATAAATCATCAATTTCTGTTTTGGTATATGAATCAAAAACATTCCGTTTTAAATTTAAGGAATTATCAATTTCTGTTTTGGTATAGGAATCTGCTGTATTACGTTTTAAGTTTATTGAATTATCTATTTCAGTTTTGGTATACGAATCTGCAACATTCCGTTTTAAATTTAATTTAGTATCTATTTCACTTTTTTATAACCTACATCTTCATTTATATATCTGCCATCTGCAAATGAAACATAAACGCCGGTTGATTCTCCACCGCCGGTTCGTGCTGTTCCGTTTCATGAGGGTGTTCCAGAAAATAACATTTTTAGTCTATTTTATAGAGTCTAAAATATTTTTAAATCTTCGGGCGATTGGTTAGAATTATTATTTCGATATAAAAAATACAACGCCGCCTGTTCACAATAACTTTTATCAAAGGTTTGAAATTGTTCATGATGATCTCCACATAAACGATTTTTTGTATGATTAAATTTGTCTTCCATTTCCTGCAATGGAGGTAATGCATAAGAATAAAAAAAGTAAACAACTTTTGGTTTTGAATAAACTGCTGACCAGTGTACACCGTTTTCTTTAGTCGTTTCAATATTGACAATGAAAGACCCATATTTTGGTAAATCTTTTATTTCATCGCGCATAACACATCTGAATGGTTTTATTTTTAATTGCCGCGCCCACTTTGTTAACTCAATATTATTAGTTGTGTCAACTCCATATCTTTGTTTAAATGCATCCCAACTCAAAGTTATTTTAAGTTATTGAAAAACTTTTTTGATTTTGTTTGTTTATTCGTTGGTGGTTTTAATAGTTCCTTTTTCGTTTTTTCTGCTTGAAGTTGTCTTAATTTCGTTAATTCAGTTTCATATGTGTTTTTTGCTTTTTGAGCTTTATCCGTTTGTTTTTTTAACTGATTGTTACCCATTTTTGATATGGATTAAACTTGTTTTATTCTTAAAATTAATGTTATATCTTGTCCACCAAAACTAATTAATCTATCAGAATCATCCACAACACGAATAAAAATTGATTGAATATTATATTGATTTAATAAGTAATATATTGGGGTTTAAGGTGCAACTATCATTTTATCTCCAATCGGTACTGCTAGAAATGGAATCGAATATATAATTCCGCGTTGAACCAAAAACCCGCTGTCGTCTGTTATATAACCGCCGTTTGAGATATCAGTTGTATTTTTTATTGGATTAACTCCACCCTCAATGTTTCCTACGGTATCACCCGTGCTTGATGCGGTAACAATTCGGGAATTAAATCCTAATATGGTTCTAAGTGAATTTGCAATTGTACTCGTAAAATCTACTTGATATCCAGCCGCCAATGTCAATGTGAATTTGCACGATGGTAAATCAACTCCTATAACAATTGCATCCGCTACCTCATGCAGCTACCTCCGCTAGCTCATGCACGATTCCACAGGGAGCCAGTGGGGGTGCGAGCCACCTCAGCTTTATCACAAGCATTTGCATGCACCAACCAGTGTACGCCTACCCCAAAGCAGAGACCAGCCTGCATGCCCGCGGCCCGTGTGCCTCAGCTACAACGCCATTGCTGGTTGCCAGAGAGACTCCTGCTCTTACCGCCACATCTGCAAAGTGAAGGGCTGTGGACGGCAGCATCTTGCCCATTAACACCAGCATCCTGCTCAACTACTCCAGCGCGGTCCTGATGACTCGCCGCCAATGCAGGAGACAAAAAACTGAGTGAATTTTATAGTGCTTTTAATCCTCCGCGTCAACCAAATTTTAACTCCTCTGCTGGCGACTTTAAGGCTTCTGCTTGGGAAAAACTGTTGCATAACGACCCCGACAAGCAGTATTTGATGAATGGTATTGTTCACGGCTTTCGTCTGGTTAATAATAAGCAACCTAATATTACTACTCTGAGAGATAATTACGCATCCGCTAGCCAGAATGCCGCCAAGGTGGAAGCTCAGCTTCTGGATGAGCTTCGGCTCGGCCGCTACACCGTTACTCAGGAGCCTGTGAAAGTGAACCCATTGGTGCCTTGCCTAAAGCCAACGGGAAAGTTCGCCTCATTCACGATCCATCTGCTCCGCTCCGCGACTCTGTTAAGGACTACTATCAGCAGGAAAAAGGCATCCGTTTTGGCTCTGTTCGAGAATTCAAAAAGCATTTAAAGCCCGGTTCCTTTATGGCCAAAGTGGATTTTAAAGATGCCTACAGGTCCGTCGCCATCAGTCCTGATGACCATTGTCTTACTGGTTTAAAGTGGCGCTTTCTAAGCCAGGACTGCGAAACTACGATGTTCGACACCAGGCTGCCTTTCGGTTCGCGCGCCTCCTGTGAGATTTTTAACTGGGGCTACATGGGGCCTTACTGCTCAATTGAAATGTATGGCGGGAAAAAGAATAAGCAACACGACTCCATCGCTGACTGGCTGGCAAAGCAGGAGGGCCAAGTGTTTTATTTTAACAAGGAATACTTGACGACTGCCTGCAGGACACGCTAATATTGCGGGAAGGCTGTCTTAAGTACGGCCGCCTGATTAAGGACATTTGCGGACTGGACGCATTTGTACAATCTATGACAGTATTCACCACCAAGTTTATGGTGCCCAACACTCTTGGGGTGATTTCTCGCCGGTCAGATGTGCAGTCGCACAAGGCGCGGTGCTGGCTTGCACACTTGAATGCAACCGAGTTTGACGGCCGGTTTCGGACAGCCGACTCTGGCGGCGAGGCTTTCGCCATGGGCCGAAAGGTGGATGGCTTCGACCCAGAGACTAGGACGGTGCTCCAATTTCACGGCTGCTTCTACCATGGCTGTCCCAAGTGCTTCCCCAACGGCGATGTGCTGCACCCGCTCAAGAACCAGCCAATGCGGGCAATTTATGAGGAGACTGAGCGCTTCACTCGCCTGCTCTCCACTGCCTACAATGTACGTGTCATGTAGGAGCATGACTATCAGGACGAGGGAGCGCAAGTCCAGCATCCTATTCGTCTGGAGGAAGCCCTGTTTGGCGGCCGCACCGAGGCTTTTGTTCCGCACGCCGAGGCCACCGAGACTGTGGAGCTGCGCTATCGGGATGTGGTAAGTTTGTACACTTGTACAATTTTCAACATTTCTTGCTTCCTGTTGTCCTTGGCTCGTTGGCAGTTTGAGCGAATTTTTCTACTTTCTTTTTTAGAGCAGGATTTGGTGGGGAGGGGCGCCATCTGGCTTTTTGTGCCACGTGGCAGTTTCTGAGGGTTGGGCTTGAATAATCCCTATAGTTGCTATGTTAGCTTCGGGTCGCTCCACCCCACGTGTGAGCTCAGCTGCTCCATTGTTCTAATAATGCAACGTGGATAAGTCGACATAGTCTAGTTTACGTGGCAAAACGCATCCTCCACTCCCCGAGGCTTGCGATGACTCACTGAAGTGGAAATAATCCCATGGGATCTGCATGGTAGGTACCGTAGCTAGCGGCACAATAAGTTGAAATTCCAGGCACTCAAAATGAGTCACCCCCCCCCCAACTCGTTGAAGTGACGCTGGGGGGGGGGGCAATAGTTGTGCTGTGTTGCGATATTTCAGCTGCCGCCAACGCGAAAACCCCTGCTGACTGGGTAGAACGAACCCCCCTTCTCGCTCCCTTTACGTTGGCGGCTCCAAACTTGATCCACCCCTTCCTCTCAACCAACTCTGACCCTTTCTAATCCACCACATGAGATCTCAGTCGTTCCTATGAGTAATTTTGCTGAATATAAGATCCTACCGACAGCAGTCCGGAAAATTTTCTAGTCTTGTCTTAACACTCTCACTCACTACGAATATGGACAAATCCGCCCGAGAGAAGGAACTAGCTGAGCGATATGTGAGAGACGGCAAGCAGTTATTGGGCTTTTTGTTTATTAAGAGGCTGATCAGTTAGTAATGGGCTGCGTCTTCTCTCTTTGCAGCGTTCAAGAACGGGGTCTTTGTGCGGCCGCCTCCGGGATATATGTACCCCGAGCATGTCACGGCTTGTGAAGGTGAATACACCCTGGCTGTACAAGCCCTAGGTGCTGGCTGCTTCCGATTCTTTTTCCGTGAGAAGGAGTCGGGAAGATTCACTACTGTTGACTACTGTGATTTGACTGCGGACGCCTGACTGTGCAATGGAACGATAGTGATATGTAGTTTCTCGTGTATAATTTGGTAATATTAGTATTGTAATTATTTATCCAATATTCTTTAGGGAATTTTAAAGTTATTTAAGACTGTCAAATCGCAATTTTGCGTTCATTTGTGGTGGTTTACCATGCATCAAGAAATTAACGTCATGAAACTAAAGGTGTATCCGATCTGTTAAAATATATAGACATGTCAACTTGATTCGACCGAAAGACTGTTTCTTACTACGATGGTTCAGTTTATTATTGTGCATGGCCGTCAGTAGCGAACTCAGAAGAATCTTGTCACAGCAACACTTACAATTACCCGGTTTTTCGGATGTGATCGGTTTGTCGATCAGTGACTGAGAGTTAAAAACTGCATATTTTTTTGGCGTATTATATTTTAGTCAAGTTGTATTCAAGTATATTTAGTTTCGTAAGTCTCAATGGTCTTTTCTCGAAAATTAAAAAATTGGGGTCTTGAAAGACTCATGTTACAAAAGGCTGGGCGCAGCAGGTGGCTTATTTACTGCCTGTGTCCTGATCTGAGCTGGGTTTTGCTTGCAGAGGGATTTTGGCACAATTTTGAATTCTGCAATTTATTAAGATCTTTTCTTTTGTTCTTTGTGGGTGCGTGTTTCCTCTATTCTTGTAATGCAGAAATAGCTATGTCGTTTTTCAGCAACTTGGTTGATCGGTGTTGTTGGGGTCTTTCTTTCTCGTTCTTTGTGGGTGCGGTACAGTGTAGTTGGAATTAGTTGGACTTGTCTGCGAAGCACTGCGAATGTCTCCAGCCGATTCGGGTTGCACTCGGTGAGCACAATGGAGCGAAGTGCGAACGAGAGCCTTCAGTTGGTCCCCGGTTTAGCAGGACAGTACAGTGAATTTACTTGAATTTTGACATGCTATCGGCCAGTCAACTCTTTAAATTCTTCAATCCTGGCCTCTCGTCCCTCTGGCCGGCTGTTGCTTTCGTCTAAGCGAAGGGCAAGGCAGGTGAAATTTGGCCTAATTGTAACTCGTTGCACTGCAGGTACGGCTTCTCTCGAGTTTCCATCAGGTGAATTGCGGGCAGAGAACGAGGTCACGCGAATCAGCGTCTTAGAATCAGCCTTCTCTTCTAACTCCCGGACTATTGCCCGTTCCACAAATCTGCACGGTGTAGAATAGGATTTTGTTAATTAGTCGTACTTCAATTTCTCGAACTAGAAAAAAAAGCTAAAATTTTACCTCAACGTATTGAATAGAGTTTTGCAGAAGCCTTCTCCCAGAAAAGACAGTGCGATCTCATCTCGTTGTTCAGCAGAGCTTGGTTGAGCGCTTGAGTGCTGATGCTCCACTCTGTTGACGAAGCAGCTCAATCTGCTTCTCAGACTGTAGACACAGTGGATGTCTCTTCTTCTCGCCCTTGCGGCTCCAGGAGACGGAGCGAAACGAGCATTCCTCGTTCCTCGAGACCTCACCGATGTTAATTTTTGCTCCCTCCGTCAGAGCACTCAGAGTTAGGACGTCCTCTGACGTGATGGCAGTCATGCTTTGGCGAACGCAACAGTACAGTCGTCGAGTTTGGGCCTCTACCACTTGATCGAGGGGTCGGTTTTTACGCTTTCTTTTATAGACCAACTTTGTGTGGGATGATGCACGTGGATCTATTTGCCAACGTCAGTTATTCCACGTGGGAGATTTAGGTTTGGAAATTGTGTGCCCACGTCAAAGGTGAGGGCGACCCTCTCAAACAGATCGAGCTGCAGTTGCCTAGACAACAATGTCTGTTTGCTCACTGGAAATTGTAAACAGCGTGAAGGTGCTGTTTAATCTTTTTTCTCGGGCTGAGAGCAGGTTCGAGAATTTCATTTCCGCTTTTTGACCGAACCCCTGATGTTGACTGAGGGGAGTACCGCTTCTCAGTCTTAAAACTGAATTTGTCTTTGATTTGTTGAATGTGTGTGTGTGTGTGTGTGTGTGTGCGCGATCCTATTGAGCGAAGAGAATTAAAACACGAGCCAGCGCATTCATTCAATCTCTTACGAGCGTAAGTTAATAAAGAAAAAATTCCAACTTTACCACGTTCCAAAAGAATATTTAAAAAATTACCTACGAATAATTACGAGCTACGAGCGAGGCTATATGGACAACTCGGCTCAAAAAAAGGCCTTAGCCGAGCGCTATGTCAAAGAAGGTAAGCATTTACTAGCTCCTTTGTGTTTAACAAAAATCTTTAAATGGTCATTGCGTAATGTTTTACATTTATACTTCTTGCAGCCATAAAAACGGGGTATTTAACAGACCCCCACATGGCTACGAATATTGCGTTGGAATATGTGAAAGAGAACAAGCACGCGTGGAGATGGTTCTACTGTCAACGAGTGGTGGTTGCGAGGGCTATCGTTTGAATATCGAGGATGGACGATGTGGAGAGATAAAGTCTGAGGAGTATTTTGATTTAACGAGGGATGATCAAGTGAACTGAGATGTGAATCGTAACATTGAACTTTGATGTATTTTAATAACGTATAAGCTTTGAAAAACACCTGTTGTACGTACGCTGTAATTTTTAGTTTCTTGTGTATTTCTTATATGGCTATAGTAAAACGAGTTAACCGCGAATTAATTTATTTTAGTAAAAATGCAAGCAGAAAGTATTAGGAAAAACGTATAATATACTAATACAATAATAATGCTAGACATACTCTCGTGAGGGGGTGAACGCTCAGCTTTTCTCTCTCGGTTTTCAAGCTAGACTGACTGCCTTTTGACTCGGCGCTAAAGTGTTATCTGGGCTAGCTCTCTTCGCTGTGTGTGTGTGGCGCATGAAATTGTCTAGGATGGAAGTCGAACTTGCTACACTTATTTACTTGCCTCAATTCTTCTAACGTCGCTACCCGCTATACATCGGATATAGATCGTGTTTCTTTTGACAGGTTAGTAAAAGAAAAAATATTATTTCTTTCGTTCTTTGTGACAGAAAACGAGAATAGAATCGTTGCAATTTCTGTCGAAAGCACGAGCGGATGGGGCATTATCTTACCCATTGATTCGTAATGGAAAAAAGGGGTCTGTGTGTAACTCAATTTTTGACGGGTACCTTACCCATTGATTCGTAATGGTAAAAACGGCTCTCTGTGTAATTTTTCATTACTACTGGCTTTATATGTTTGTATTCCTTGATTTCACCATCGACATAATAGGATATAATAGAATCATAGTATTTTTTGGAAGTGTATCGCGAACATTCAGATTGTTGCTTTCCTTTTTTTCTAAGAAAATTTTAGCCATGTTGTTTTCATTTTCAAGTCAAACTATTTTTCAAAATTGTTTGAAACTTGCATGACTTTTTTGCTTAAATTAGGACTCGGAGGATCATGTTAGCATGCAGAGGATGTCTGATTGACTACCTATAGTAAACGAAGAGCGTTTTAAGCCGACAAATATCTGGCAGTTTTACGACAGTTGTCCGAAATTAGCAAACATTTTAAAACTGTCACAATGGGGTAAGAGATTTTGAGTACACATAGTAGGTTTTCTTTCATGCGCACATTTTTTCATACCACTCTATTCTCAGCAAGCATACTTAAAGTGGGAACGTCTTTTACTCTGGAGTTTTATTCAATCTAGTTTTTCTGCGCTTCTCGAAAACACACTGGAAAATGGCAGGACACGCAACGTTAATAACTAGGAAGAGGGCAGCACAGATGCAGTTAACTGCAACTTCCGATCGTCTTTGAAGACTTAAATCAAAAACGCTATTCGCTGACGTCTCAGAAGAGATTCTTGCTGTTGAAGAGGAAAGAATCAAGAATACGATTACTTTCCTGAAGACTCTTATCGAAAGCAAGACATATGAAAAAAAGGTCGGCTAATTACAGTAGACAAGTCGAAGATTATCAAGAAAATCATGCGCTGAGGATTGCTGAACTTCCGCTGCCTTATCAAGAAGCCCAACCACAAGCTCAACCACAAGCCTAACAACAAGCTAAACCACAAGACTCGCGAAAATACAAAAATATCACACTGTTAAAGGAAAACTGCTATCTAACACTTTCCTTGCCGACTCAGAAGATTTGGCTCTAACGTTTCCGAAGCAACCGAGCTCCCCTAGTGTGAGTTTATGTTGTACCAATGTTGACAGTGTTGCACAGATATTGCCGTGACATTTTATGTTGCAGCTTCATTGTAACAATGTTGTCGTGACAACAGTGATAGTGATATTTTATTAATATTTTACTTATTTTACTTTTATTAATATTAATAGTGATATTTTACTACTGAGGCTGCTTATAGTAGAAAATAAGACACGACTTTGCTCAAAAATTAAAAAAATATTAATACTATTTAGCTGGTAAAAGTCTGTTCTTTCGAAAAAAAAGCCGAGGGACAGAAAAATTTAGATATAAGTTTCAAATTTTTTCTGTAGTTTTTTAGGCCCAAAGAAGTCTATTTTTATGTTAGAAGTGTATTGCTCAATACAATTTATCGTTTATAAAACTTAAGGCGTAAATAATGCAAATTTGCATGGGTTAAATTCCTGAGCTTGTAGCCATTGCCCCTTGTTAGATAGTTTTTGTTAGAACGTTGCCTATATTTGGCTAGTGTAGAGCCTAACACTACCTATAAGTCATTTTTCAATAGTTAAATCACCAGTCACCTCGAATTGTTTTTTTAACAGTTATAATAGGCTTAGTCTTTCTTAACTTAGCTAGACAACCAAAGGCAAAGCTAGGCTTCATTTATTCTCAGACCTTGCTACTCTAGTAGATAGTGTTGGATAAGTTCTAGGCTTTATTTAAGTATTTTAAGCATTTGACAGTCTATAAGTAACCTGAAAATTGGATTATATATCTACAGTCAGTGACAATGGCCTAAAACAGCGCAGTATACCGTTCAACAGAGAACACACCGTTCTTCCTAATGTTCTCTCGAGACTTCCAGCCACCAAGCTTACTAGATCAAAAACTACTTACCTTCTTAGTACGTGGACACGCCAACAACACTGCAAAAGTTTAATTCGCTCTCGTTTTCGTAACCCACAGATAAAGTTAAGGACTCCAAGAGACAACAGCTGTTCACCGAAACCGGCCGCCGCCACCGCTCATCAAGCTAGCTAGCCCTACAAGCAACAAGACTCCGCCGACTACCAACCTCAAGAGGATCCGCTGCAGTAAGAGTTATTCGATTTTGTTTATACCTAGGCCCTTGTTCCCCAGTGTCTAGAAGTGGATTAAAATTAATTGTCAGTGAGTAGAAACAGAATTCATTTTTCCTGACTTTCAGCCACGGCTACAATTACAATGGAACCAACACAGAGCGAAGCCGCGCCCTGCACGTCCCGCCTGGCAGTTTTCACCACGTTAGCGCGCTACATACGGGATGAGTGGTGTCGGAGCCCCTCAGTTCCTGCGCTTTGCACACAGATCCAGCGCGTGCGCCTGGATGGACAGCGAGACGGAATTCCAATGCCGCAGCTGCTTCCACGCAGACACCGTGGCCAGGGCCGTGTCCGTTGCGGTCGTTTATACGCCGCGGCAGCTGATGACGGTCGCCCGGATCGATGATATCCGGACGGCGTGCCAGGCGGAGGGAATTAATATGCGTGGAAACCACGGGGAGGGGTAGCGACGGCGCCTTGGGGAGTGCCGCCCGACCGTCGCTGCACTTCCTTGGACGGCGCTGGCTATCACCGCTGCTTGGAGTCCGACGGCTCCGTGTCAATTCGGAGTGTAGCATCGTTTCGGGTGGATGAGACCGCTAATCGCTTTTGGTGTGAGTACATGCGCACTCCGCCGCGGGTGCGCCGCCGAGATCCTTAATCAGTGTTGGCAATCGACTGGATTTTTAAATCTTTTAATGCAGCGAAATAAAACGTGAATGCGTTTTTGGACAAGTTCGTTGATAGGAATTGAGATTCGTTCTTTCGCCGTTTTTGGTGGGTGGTGCGGTAGATTGTGTAGTCAGAATGCACTATTTGGGAGGTAGAGAAGACAATGTGTGTTATGGAGCGAGTGTAAAGCAGAACTGACTTTATTTACTGTCTGTGCGCTACTCTGAACTGCGTTTTGTTCGCTTGGGGGGAGGGGGGCCTGAAAATTGACTGCATCGATTTGACTCCCGCGTTTTATTGAGCTACTTTCTTTTGTTCTTTGTAGGTGCGGTCAGTGTAGTTAGAATTCCTTTAGAATACCCTACCATTTGCTTCGGTACCTTACTATTTGATTTTGAATAGAAAAATAAGTTGTGCGTAATAAAATTTCTGACGGGTACCTTATTACGTATTTTGCTATTGGAAAAATTGGTTATGGACGTAATTTTATATAACTACTTTTGGCGAAATTTCAGCAGCTGCCAACACGAAACCCCTCACCAGCCAGCCCTCCCCCTTCCTGCTCCCTTAATGGGGGAGGTTACGTCGCGTAGCACAATTTTAGCGGCTCCCAACTCGATCCACCCCTTCCCCCTTACACCTCAACAAACCCTGACCCTCCTTAATCCACCGCACGGTCACTCGTCCCCTGAGTAATTTATTTTAATATAATATCCAACCAACAGTAATACGGAAGATTTTCTAGTCTTGTCTTAACAATCGCATTGCACTCAAAAAACCAACTATGGATAAATCCGCCCGAATGAAAGAATTAGCTCAGCGTTATGTGAGAGACGGTAAGCAAATATTGGGCTTTTTGTTTATTAAACAACTGATCGGGTAGAAATGGGCTGCGTCTTCTCTCTTTGCAGCGTTCAAAAATGGGATGTCTATCGATAGTGTCTATCGGTAGTCTATCGATTACCGCAGCAATCTTCTGGAACCGACTACTGAAGTCTTCGCAACAGGCGCGCATGATATCCAGAATGTTGCCAAGCAACTGGAAGCCATTCGGGAAAAGATCAAAACGATCGACAACTACGCACTTCAATATGGAATTTAGGCAGGCACTATTTATCTCCACATGGAACGAGCGCTGTCAACCTCGGACTTTGTGCCTTGAAAAGAACACAGCGTTTACTCCACAATGGGTTGGATTTCTGATGAAGTACTACTGAAGTACTAGCGACGCTAAAGAATCAACTTGGGCTGTCAACAGACAAGGTTGCTAAGCCTCCCAAAGTCGAAAGGAAGTCTCCACGAGTGCTTCAAACCACGACTCCAGTCGAGATTCTTCGTGGTGTCCAAGTACAGAATGCCGGATATTTTTAGCCGAAGACCGCGAGGCGGTGGCTATCGGACTGTCATCATCGGGCTTTTGAGGAATGTGCGGACGATTACGTCGCGGCTTTATCTTCTTGAGCAGCACAAGCAAGCGCTTAGCTTTTTCGACACGAAGCGAGCCTGGGTTGATCCCTACGCGTCCCTCCCATTTGGTCATTGACTTGAATTGTTCTCTCTATTTTTGTCTGTTTATGTTTTTCTGCTCACAATATATGTGCGCTATAGAATGTATATGCAACAATCTTTCTTTCCTTCTTTCTCTTCGTATTTTTTTTTCAATTTTCTAGGATGATAGCAGTGCAGGGGGTTAGTAGTAGACTTAGCCACATGTGAAGACCGGGTCGTGGAGGCCTGGGACAGAGCCGTAATTTGCACAGGCCTTCGCGTCATCCTGCCGCCGGGCACCTACGGCCGGATCGCGAGCCGTTCAAGTTGGGCCAATCGGGGTCTGACTGTGCAGGGTGGCGTAGTGGATCCGGACTATACCGGGGACCTCCGCGTCATCCTGTACGAACGTATAACACGACAGAGGAGAAGATTCATCTGCCGTGTACGACCTACGTGGCCCAGCTGGTTCTGGAGCGCTGTGCCATGCCCCCTGTTGAAGTTGGTCGAGCTGTGGAGGGCCAGCTTCCGAGGGTGTGAAACCAACAGTCGGAGCCGGTGACGGTTTCCGAGACGGGCGGCATGGGCAGCACCATCATCTGATGCACGCGCCGGGTCATGCCGGTGGTGGGAATTTGTGTATTGGTGGTGGCTTTTCACTGCAGTTTAAAATATACTGCTCGTAAATTGGCCCATGTGTATAAGCAAATGTAGTTGGCTCTTTTAGTAGAATCAAGTGAGATGGGAACACAACGCCGTCAGAAGAAGAAACGAGTGCGTTCGGCAGCAGCAAAGTTGACTCGAGCTAGGAAATCTCATCAAGGTCAGACGGGGTTTGGTATTGTTAATTGGGTGATAAATCAAATGTGTGGTTTTGGAGTTAATACGAGCTATAATCTATTTTCAATAAAAAACAATATGAAAGTGTCATCCGATTTGAGACTACTTACTTTTTTCATTATATAAATGGCCTTCGGTAAACCATTATTTCTAGGTTCTTCTTTAGATATTCAGTCAGCTATAACAAAACTACCACCCATCTTCTCCACTGGAAAATACCCAGGAGAATTTCATAGGTTACGTTGTGGCTTGAAAGAGGAAGTCAATGTCCTTGCTAGTCATTGGACTTTAAGTCGATTTCACTTAGCACTTGTTAAAGTTTCTATAGTAAAAATGGAGCAAACAATTCGAGAAATTCTTCTGAAACCAACTGAGGATAAGGTTTGGCATGATCATATTTTCATGATCTTTTTTTCAAGAAGAGCTATTAGTATAGATATAGACGAGTCTGGTTGTAATTACCCTTTAAAAGTAAAATAAAGAAAAAATTTTCTACTAACACAATTGAAAAACGCTGACTCGCTGACGCTGACGCTGAATCAACAGTTCTCTGGGGTTGATTACTCATTCCATTACACTATGTGTTACACAGTAAGTCATTAGAGGAAAGAGACACGGTAACGCTATTTGAAAGAATTACTCGTTGTATATATACCTATGCCACGCTTCAAACCCAGTAGTTCAGTTCTACTTGACTAAATCTCTCTCGCAAGCTCGACATGACTGACATTGAAATTGTCATAGAAAAATTATTGAGAAATTGAGTATAGGGGTGTGGTCAAACTGGCTATTTTGTATGCTAGCAAAAACAATATGACTCACAGTACCACCCCAAGCCCGCGCACAGAGTGCCACAACGAGACAAGCGATGGGTAACCCATAGCATAATACAAAAAGAAGCACTACAGTGTTGTACCATCAAAAGGAAACTTCTGAGTCTAGACAGATAGAAACAACATTCCACCTAATTGTTATATGAAGTATACAAGAAGATTTTTAATCTCATCATGAAGCGCCAAAAGTTTTCTACCATTACAACTCTTAGCGTTCTAATATGCCATCATAAACTAATCTACTTAAGCGTTTAACAGCAGCCAAAGTTACACTTAGATCTCGACACCAACACCCTCGACGTCGTCATCAAGAGTTTATGTTTCAGGTAATTGATGTTCAACATTTTATCACCAACCGACATAACAACATCAGGACAAACGAAGAACGTTTTTTTCAGGCGCTCAAAGTAAAAGATATATTATTCATTTACCTAGCTACATCTAGCTATTAAACACTTACTATTCAATACTTTTAGAAATACTATCAACAACGTCTATTGTGCCAGGAGGCGCAGAGACGATTGAATGAGGCTATGGATGAATTCCGAGAACATCCAACTCAACCAAATCAAGCTCCAGCTCAAACACCCTAAGTTAACACCGAATCACTGTTTGATCTGCAGACATATGCAAAAAATCGTATGATCATGACATGTTGTCGGGCATTCATATGTTAAGACTGTTTTCGTCAAACAACAATTAATGGTGTAACATGTCCAAATTGTCGCGCCAGATCAATGGATGTAGATTGATACAAAAAAGGAAAACTTACACTGCCTATGCGTAAAGCTCTCATTGAAAAGCAAAATAAAGCCACGTAGTTTTTTAGTACCAACAGTAGCAAAAAAGCTTTTTCATTCTTTTTTTGCAGCTGTTCCAAGTTTTCTACAAAGACATCGCCAAAAAATGTTTTATTTTTGTGAAAAAAAAAACAACGTAAGTAGTGGAAGATATTAAGGTATGTGGCCATACCCCCTCCTTCGTCGGTTGTTCACATATTCACTCATTCACTCTCTCGCTTCGCTCGCTCGTTCATTTGTTCATGGTTCACTTGATGTCCACATACCCTAATATCTTCCACTACTACTAGTTATTAGATCCCCTAAACTAGTATATGATATTGTTTATATTTTATAAAACAGTGAGGGTACTGAATGCTGAGGGCAGCCCCCACTCTACAAGGGTCTATACTTTTACTTTTTTACTACTTTAAAAATTGCTTTAAGACCCTCCCCACTAATATAAGAAATATTTATTATAAATTAACCGACCCTAATTTTTCTAGCGACTTTTTACTTTGGAAGGTGCCCTCGCCCTTATGCCCTCAGAAGGTTTTTCTAAAATGTTAATTTTATCTCAATTGATTTAAATTAAGTAAAACTTTTCAAGGATTTTGGAAAACTCATTTCAAGTTAGTACTCTCAAGAGAGTATGTGTGTACTCTCAAAGAGTCTAAACGCAGACATCAACTCATTCTCACATTAGCAATAGTACATTTTGGATGAAAGGGGGAACTTACAATCCCCCAACACTGCTCCATACAGCATCCATTATTCTCAGAAAAAAGGAGCTTCCACACAACCTCTCAAAATGGGGAACTTCCCTGTGCGTCATCCAAAAAGCTGCCAAAACCCCCATTGGTTGGTGAATGCATGATTGGTTGGTTGACTATTCACAAAATTTTCAACTTAATTCTTGACTTGATGAAAACATGATTTATAGATTAGAGGTTTATGGAAGCAAAACTTTGACCTTATTCACATTATGATATCATATTATTTCTTTTAGGTTTGTCAACGCCAAGCAGTTATGCACGGCTGCTTGCAAGGCGACGAAGAAAACATGCAACACCAATTTAACGCTCTAGAGGCATTTGCGGGGTCCTAGAGGTCCTAAGATGTCTGGCCAGAAGAGAGCAGGCTGAAGTACTAGCGACGCTCAAGAATCAACTTGAGCTGTCAACAGACAAGGTTGCTAAACGTTTGGACATTGGCACGAAGTTTGCTGAGCGACTTTACACGTTTAATGGACTAATCACTAAGTTTACAAACTTTAAGTTCTTGGCTACTCGTTTGAAACGCTCCTAGCGTTTAAAAAGAGATTAAGAACGCCTTGGATGACGAGAATTTTTGCTGCAAGCTAGAGAACGAGATCAACGTTGTGTTCGAAGGTGAGGACGAGGTTGTGAGAACTGGTTGAAGTCAAACCAGATCTAAAATCTAACTCGTACATTCTCGAGGTTTATCTGCGCGTATATTTAGTGTACAATATTATCGATGTGAAAACATTGTGTAGATGTCCAAAGGCCTTTGTTCATTTGCAATTGTTTGCTAGCGGGAGATTGTCTTGATATATCGGAAAATAAATCGCTGGTTTGGGTCTGGCTTTTGTCAGGAATGGAGAGGGGCGGTGATAAATTCGTGGTGAGTTTGCTGCCTCTGGGGGGATTCAAAGGGTTGTTACAGTAAAGAGGGGCCTGGTTTATCTCAAGTGAGAATGAATCTGAAGTTTGATTAAAAAATTTAAGTCATGTCAAGCCAGTTGAGGCATTTAATTACTGATGCAGGAAGCGAGTGTGAAAGGCCTGATCCAGTAAAGTCGAGCGCAAGAGCGGAAAACTGAGAAGTTATTGGACTACAACCCACTGCATTGGATTCCAATCAAGCCAAGCTTCAGCTTTCTCGGCTTTTGCACACACAATGCCCACCCTGCGAATCGAAAGGCTGCCTTGCGCGAATGCAAAGCACTGACGGGGCAATACCACCTATCAATCCAAGCAACATTACTATTCTGCACTGGGCGTGTTTGCAGGAGTCTGGCGACAGCTTGCCAAGAAGAGGGAGCATGATACAGCCGAGAAACCAGAGGCTGTAACTCGTACATTCTCAAGGGGGATTTAGCGGCAGGCAAAACGACGCTTCTAAGAAATCCGGCCCTGAACTCGCGACTGGAGAAATGGGAACCGTAGATTGTCTGGGCCAAGGAGCCGGTTCAGGCGTTCACTCCACACCCGAATTTGACTCCGGAGACGAACTTGCTGGAAGAATTCTACCAAGGATCGCTATCGGCAATTGGCTTTCAAATCCATACGAGCTATTGTCTGCTTCAGCGGGACAAGTACATGAGAGAATTGCTACTATCAACGGAGCCAGATCAACAGAAGTACGAAATTCTGGTGATGGACAGGTCCTGGCGTCGGCTCACTCATTCCATTCGGCTCTGGCAAAGACGGGGCGGCGCCTCACAACGCTGGAAAAGGCAATCTGCTGTGCACAGGTCGATGCAGTGCAGGTGATTCAAGGTATTTCAGGCAAGAAAATAAAAATTTCAAGACTCCCACAATACTCTTCATACTGCCAAGGTTGCCTTACCATCTTAATATCTCACATTTTACCATTTATGTTTTTTTCTGATAGAAGCATATTTTTTGCTATTGATGCGTCAGCATGGAGAAAAAATCAGCTATAACTACATAGATAGATGAGAAAACAAGGAAAGATTAGTCGCCCACTCAATTAATGCTATTTAAAAAGAACTCAAGATATTTATACTATTACAAGGACCAAACCCAGAAAATTCTATTCCACAGTTTATCGTTTTTTAAGTAACTTATGTCTTCTTAGGCGCTTCTCAATGACCAGGTGAACTTTGCGATTGATCTTGATCATGCACTACCCCCGGTCCAGTTCCAAGTACCCATTATTCACTTCCTCTACAGTAACAACCTTTTAAACAAACTATCAGCTGTGATATTCTTTATTCTGTTTCAGTGTTTGCATCTTTTGATAAGCGTAGGGTCTCTGCAGTTGCACCACAAAATTAAGACTAACTCCCTTGAAGCGCAGGTAATACCATGTAGCATAATTTTAACAGCCACCAACTGGCCCCCTCCGAGTCGAGCACCTCAACTTGGAAGGGCAATATTCAAATACAAGTTGAAAAATAGGACTGCGACAGGTACATATTTTTCCAAAATGAGGAACCCGTTCACTCGTTTTGCTTCTATTTAACCCACCTACCTTTTGCTTACCTGTTAAAAAGAAACGATCCTTGACTTTATTTCTTACTTACTTCTTACCCAACTTTCGAACTTGCTTTTGCTCCTTTTGCTTACTTTTGTTATTGCGTGCTTCTATATTTACTACTTACTTTAGCGCTTAAGTCCCCCTAAAACTAGCCTCTCCGCACCGCGGCATCTGCGAATTATCTTGCGTAGCAGCTCGGTTGAACTGATTATCCAGCCTCTCCAAAAATAGATGACATTAATTCATATTTATTCTTTGATCAATAAGTTCATAGCTTCATCCTAAATACTTTACCCATGGGGCGTAAAATAACATTCTCAACTAAGCAAGCTCTTAGAATATAACGTTCCGTAATACGTAAATTATGGTGGTGGCAGCATTACGCTACTCTTAGTAAGCTTTAAGGCAGATCGACGCACATAAAACCTCGCTGTCAGAGGACTTGAATGCCCTGTCTAATTATGACCGCTAGATTACGACCTCAGCTACTGTGGTAGGCGAAGGCCTCCCACTACTCCCACCGAACGTAACTCAATTCCGCCGTGTGGATTTGCTCACCAGTAAATTGCGCATTGCTGACGTCATTTCCCTGCGTGGAAATCCGTTTCCCTTAAGGTATTTCCCTTCCCACCTCCAGTATAATTTTTGTTTGTCTGTGCTTTTCCTTAGGGTCCACCCGGTGTTTGATCATCACCACCATGTGTACCCTCCTCTCTCCCCACCCGGTGTCTCTCCTGTCCCACCCAGGGTAACCCGTTTCCTCCCAGTGGTTCATGAGAGCCCTTTTTAGGAGTCTGCGCCCCACCTTTCCCAGCCAGACTCTCGTGGCCCTTGCCCAAACTCCGTGGAATTGCCCGCTTTCCTTAGCTACAGCCCACTACGAGAGGCCCCTAATTGTAAGCCCGACCTCCCGACCCGACCAACTCCTTGCCCAGCAATTTAACAATAATATTTAAGTTAGTATTTGTTTGTAGCCAATAATCTCTTTGCGTTTGTTGAATAATAATAGTAATATCCGGTTTTGGCCACTTGCTACTTCGGCCCATTTAATCTTGTGTGAAACGGTGTCTTAGCCTTCGTGACCTTGGAAGCATTTATTTTGACCCTTAGAGGTATACTGAGAAGCGCTAGAGCGGAACTCAAGCTAGTTGTAAGCTTTAGAGCTTTTCCCACGTATAATCGCGGTGGTTGCAGCGACCTACTACTATTAGTAAGACTCTACAAAATTTAGCTTATTTTGAAGTCCCCATTTCGGCTACAAAGTCTGCATTCGGCATTCTGAACGTCGGCAAAACTAGACCGCTCAGCCGCAACCATAGCTACCCTCCCCCTGAGCCTGAGGAACTCAGAGGCGGAGCTCCCCATCATCTGCCAGCCGAGATCTTCGTTTAAGTTTGTTTGAAACGTCGAAGCGCACCAATTCGAACGGCTGGAACGAACAGATTAAACCCGGCTACCAAAGAGCACATTTCTTTAACCCCCCCCCGACCTCACTACCCTCCCCCGGAATTGAGGACCCCGGCAGACGGAGTAACCCAGCGGATAAATCCACGAGATTCGACTGCGCGATATTTCTTCCGGCTTTAAACACGTTACGCGTGAACTCCAACGCAGGCGGCAATTCAAAATTTCTTAACTGCCCCAACTTCAAAGTTTGCAAACCACCCACACCTCACCTATACGCTTTTTAGTTTTACTTTTATGTATATTTGTTTATTTTTAAAATAAAAACAAAACTATGAATTGCTAACTAAAAATTGACATAAAAGCTTTATTTCTACTTACAGTAGAGTACCTTAGAGAATAATAAAAACATTCGTGGAGATTTCTCCAGAATAAAGATTTTCTATCGAAAACTTGATCCTAATATTAGCAGTATTTAGTATTACTCTACTAGTGAATGAAGACGCTGTCGTCTTCAAAGGTGGGACGATGGTTTATTCCCCTAGTGCCATCTTTAGTTGCTGCAACATTGACGTTGTTGACAGCGCGCGCTTGGCATCAACGTTGACATAAAAATGTTGCTGAATTGTTGCAGGAACATTGATATAGAAAAAGATTTCAAATGTGTGAATTTCTGGCAATTGAATTATTGCAACTCGTTTAGATTCGGGAGCTCCTTAAATTAAAATTGTACGGAGTTATTCATTTATGTAATTCTAATTCAGAAGAATCTGTTTCTTTAATGTATACGTAAAGATTTGTTAAATGTAGCTGCTACAGTTTTTACTAACCAACTTGATTTAATTTCTACCGTCAGGCACATCGACACGGATTTCTAGCTGCAAAAAAAATCGTTGCTATTTAGGCCTACTGTTTACCTAACTTTCTATTTGACTTTTTGTTTAGCTTTTTATTTGGTTTATTGCATGTTTGCTTAGCTTTAAAGTTGGCATAAGTCGAAGGCCTAGAATACAAAAACGTAACTAAAATTAATTAGATAAAAATCTGTTGTTGCAAAGCTCTTCCTACTACACTAGCCCTTGAATTTAAACTTAAAGAACATAAAAATATTATTGCCTAGGCCTTAGCCTGGCTACTATATTAAGTTGGGAATGCCAGTTTTTTTGTTTGCTCCTGGGATTACAACCATAGCTTTTTTTGTTTACTTGATTGTAACTTGCAAAACTACCCAAGAGATAGACAAAGATCAAGTTGAACCTGAAGTTGCAAATAATCAGGACCAGGCCCTTAGTGGTCTAGCATCTAATATTGTATTTTTGTCTGGGCCATCTGCTTCTGCACCTACTCTAAGTGAAGACACAGTTGTTGTAGGTAAATAATAATGCAATGAAACTCTGTTTCTAATATATATTTTTTATGCTTATCTAATATATAAAGTATTTTGATTATGTTATGCTTAGCCTTATTTAGGCCAAACATTTGTTAGTATAGGCCTAATACTTAAGGTTAGTTAGTATAATATGTTGCTAGGCCCTATAATATAAATATAATACAAACTCATGTTGTTGGTATAAATATGATTATATATATATATATATATATATATACTAACTATTTTTAGTTCAAGTTTGCCTCAATTATATACCATTTGGTATAGTCTATTTATATATCTATATTAGGCCTATTGCTCTATATCATAAAATGTTTGTCTAAACATTCCTTTATTATAAGAAGTAAGACTAAGACTGCCAAAATAAAGATTAAAGTGTAGATTGCAAATATCAATAAGTTTTTTTGCATTTTGGATGTAAAATAGACTTAGAAATGATTAAAGAGCAAATTTCAACTATAAATAAAAAGTGTTGCAAATCATAGATTTTTTGTATAAGATCTATAGTTCAGAACACTATATGTGCCCCACAAAAAAACTGTCAACATTCTTTTAATGCCAATATATACCATTTATAATACTTTACACAAAACATCTAAATTGCTAGGAATAAGTGATGGAACATGATGGGTGATTTAGATATTTAATTTAAATGAGACGAGCTAAAAACTAAAAATAACAGTTATAGTTATATTTATATAATGTTATATATATTAAAAAAACAAAAGTAAACTTTGTGCATTTTTGTTAAAAATCATGACTTTTAACTTATAAAAAACAGAATTCAGTTTTGCATTAATTTTATATCAAATTTTATAGTAATGTATGCATGGACAACTATTGTAACAATTATTAATAACATAACTTTTCATTCTTTGTGTGTCACAAAAATATTAAACATATATGCCAAAAGCCTTAGAAAATCACTTTTTGTGTATGCCAATGTATGCTAAATTTCTTGAGTGTACCCTAGAAATTTCTGGGGTACAAGATGCCTTCTTCTGGACTATGGTATAAGATTGTTTCATAAGAAATGTTATATTTAATAACTAGCTAATGATAGCTAAATTAATTTAAATAAAACAAAATTTATTGAAAAGTTATTTGTTGGATATGAAGTGCTAGTCAAAATTCAAGAGACTTGAGTATCAAGCTTAAAAGTATATAATGCTGGCTATTTGTATTCAACCTAATTTGTTAATTTTTATATATGCTCCTAAAGACCCTATATTAGTTTTATTATTTATTATATTTATTAGTTTTAGTTCTACTATATTAGACCCTAAATCAAACCTTGCCTATAAAAATGTTTGCTATGCTAAATGATGAATTTGGTGTATTTGGGATTTGTTCATAATGATAATTGTCAACTTGATTTATTTTTGCTTTTGGCAAAACTTTGAGTAAATTTTTTTATCTATAATGCTTCTGTTTGGAGAAAATAAAGCTTGCAATGTTGTTAAACAATTATTATTTTCTTTAAAGCACAAGATGCAAGTTTTAGGAAATTTGTGGATTGTATATTAGATTTGTAATATAAACATATTTTTTGCTATAATTTATATTATATATATGTTGCAATAAGCATATACTTATGTTGAGTACTCATTATCAAGGGTATGATCTTGATACTCTGACAGTTTCTTGCTAGGTCTTGCTCAAGGTATTGAAGGCATAGAAGGCTTCATTATGCTGGCGTAATTATGAGGCTTTCATTTCATCCATTTCTCTATAATTTGTCTAGGTTTTTCCTCAACATCTGTTCATGGAGCCAGTAAGCGAACAGTCCAACGACATATAAGAGAAGCTACGAGGAAGCTGCAGTTATGCTGCATTGCCCATGTCACACTGAAGATCCAAGTCAACAGCCAACTGAGCCTATGGCAGAGCTTGGAATTCATGCTGCTCCTGAGCCCACAGAAGAGTCTCAAATGGAACTTGAATACCAGGAGATGACTAGTGATGATGTTGGTAAGATTGAATGTATCTATTTTTTATAATAACCCCTAATTGCTTTCAACACTTTTTATTGACATCTTAGTGTGCTTGATCCTCTAAACTGAATATGAACCTTACACCATCCATTATTCATTTCTGCTTTACAAATAAATTAACTTAAATTTTTTCTGTAACTTTGAAAGTTAAACAAAAATTTAGAGTAAAAATGTGATTTTATCAACAAGTATGTGCATAATCTTTTTAATAGTTTTTGATAATACTCTAGCTATTTATTTCTTACATTTAGGAAACCTGACTTCTTCAACGATTGAATCAGCCCTTCATTCTGATGACAACCAATGTGCGAGACTCGAGGCCATGCTTCGAGACTGGGTTAAAGCAACAGGCCCAGAAGTGCCGTGCGTGAACTACTTGCTTCAGAATCTACAAGACGAGTTTCCTGGTCTAGCTGCTGACTATCGTGGACTAATGACTACACCAAGGGAGCTTACTTTTCGCTATGTCAACCCAGGGCGATATTATCATTTTGGCGTTAAAGCTGGTCTTGACTTTCTCCTGAGCAATATTGGATCACGCTCTCGTCTGGATTCCTTGAACCTCCACCTTTTTGTTGATGGTGCAAAAGTGCACAATAGCACTACCTATACATTGTGGCCTGTGTTGGGTAGAGTTTCGAATTTGTCTCATTCTGTTTTTATAATCGGGCTTTACTATGGAACTGGCAAACCCCTCTCTGCTTCGGACTTTCTTGCCGACTGTATTACTGAATTGCGTGATTTGATGGCTGATGGATTTGTCTCTACTGTCACTTCAGAGTCAGATCTCATATTACCTTTTAAACTTTCAATGATTACCTGCGATTCACCAGCACGCAGCTTTGTAAAAGGAACAAAAGCATGTTGGGGATACTTTGGTTGCGACAAGTGCACTGTTGAAGGGGACTTTTGTAATGGAAGAGTGACATTTTCTGACCTAAGTGCTGCACTACGAACTGACTTTGGCTTCAGAGGTGATGTATACCCAAATCATGTTCTTCTACCAAGCCCTTTTTTAAGTTTGCCCATCGACATGGTTCATGATTTTCCTCTGGATCCAATGCACTTAATATACGAGGGTATTGTTCCTAAATGTTTAAAATTCCTCGGTAAGGGACGCTTGCCCCATCGAGCATCTGGACCTAATATTCGTCAGATAAGTGCTGATCTGTGTTCTATTTCGTCTTGCATTCCGCATGATTTTGCACGAAAGCCACGGTCGATTGAGTGCGTGGGTCTTTGGAAGGCAACTGAGTTTAGATTGTTTATTTTGTACTTGGCGCCAATTGTTTTAGCTGGAAACGTCCCTGAATCTGTGTATCAATTATTTCTTTCTCTGCATTCGTTTGTTTTCCTATTGTCGCATCCTTTGGTTTGTCAAACGTACTGCTCTTATGCCGAAGATTTGGCAAAGCACATTGTTAATGAATGTGCAATTATTTGGGGTGACGAGTTTATGTGTACACTGTGCATTCAATAATTCATATTCCTTCAGAAGTTCGTCGACGTGGTCCGTTGGATAGTTTTAGTTGCTTTTGGGGCGAAAATTTTATCCGCTTTATTACCCAGTTTGTTCGCAGTCCACGTTTTGCTCTCGAGCAGACTGTGAAGCGAATTCTGGAGAGAGATGTGACTCTCGGTTTTTTTCCTAAGCACATGTGTTCTATTCAGTCGCCTTTTGAATATTCCGGTCCAATTGCATCTTCGAATGTAGACTTCTCATTGCAAGGAGTTCAGACATTTGGTATTTACCGTAAAGTTAGTCTTGTATTGCGTGGAACGTATATATCTGTTGCTAATCCAGACTGCTATATTTTAACTCGAGATGGATTTGCAGTTGTAGTCACTCATATAATTTCTACTGATGTCGGTTGTATTTTCGTTGGCAAGAAATTTATTCAGCAAACCGCCCTCTACGACGAAACTTTCGACTCAATGTCTCTGCACATTTCCGTTGTCAATACTTTAAGCAACTCACTCGTAACTGTACGATGGACTGATTTCTATGGTAAAGCGATGCTTGTAAGTCTCAAAAATCGTTCCTGCATTCTCCCTATTTTACATACATTGGTCGACTGTGCGTAGCTTCTACGCACATCAAGCATTTCTCTGCAAATGTTTGGAAGCAACTGAATGAACTCTCTGTCTGACTTCTTCTAGCTAGCTGCTTTCTCATTCAGCAAATGTTGGTTTCATTTTTAGCCACTCCCACTGAGTAAGCAGGTAATATTAGAAAATATAAATGTTTGTGGGAAGAACATACTATCATTTCACGCTGTCACTAATTTCATGCTTTCATATTAAATTCTTTCCAACAATCGCATATAGACCTAGACATGATTAGGCATAGACATGCGAAATATATGACAGTCCCTTTTTAGATGGTTTTCTTTGCTTCGCAAAATGGTTTTGCTGTTTGTTAACAGATTTTTAGTGAAGGTAGGCTTCTGAAATATATGCGTTGCGTTTTCACCCATAGTACTATAAAATAATAAAGGAAAATGTGTTCCGATCCGATAGCTTTTCTAACTTTGCTTTGTTTCCCTCCAACTTTTATTTCAGCATATTCGGGCCAAGTCTATGAATGAGTCTAAACGACCTGAATGCATTTGTTGTTGTTCGCTTCAATGAAACTGAAGAAATTGAAATCGTTCGTCGTTCCTGGCTTCAGGGCAGCGACAGCGTCTTGTGCCCTCCCCTGAAAAAGTTCAAGGCTTGCTTGACAAACCAGTCGAAGTCAGTCCCAGACGATAGTTGGTTGCCTTACAAAGTCGACATCATTGGATCGAGAGGTGAGTTTATGTGCTAATGCAGAATTATTTTCAAATAGGTAGATTATATATGATATGCCTATGATTACATATGAAGCCAGTCTTAAGTGCAATTATTGTACTATTTTCTTGTATACATTAGAAAAAAGTACTTCAATGTGGCTCCTATTATCTACATCGGGGGGTTGATATTTTTTCTTGTTTAATTAGATGTGGGATGACTAAGTCCCACGTGAAAGCGAATTTTCATAGCTAATAATAAAGGATGTAATTTTATATAGTGTACATGTACATGTGTCTATTCCCCTTCATGCAGATCAATTTCCCGCTGCTGTCAACCTGCGGAAGCGGTACGAGAGTCGGGGAGAAGTTGATTCTACTGATATAGATGCTCCACGAAGAATTCAAGTTGTCGACCACTATTACAATGAGAATTTCGACATTGAGACTCGAAAAACCGGCCGAAAGAGAACGACAAAGAGCAAATCCTCTACACTGGGTAACAGCCGGAGTGCTGGACAGTCGTCAGCGCCACCAAAGTTTCAACCTGATGGCACGAGGCCACCTTTGACAATAAGCAGCAGTTCGAATTTGGCTTCCATCCAACATGAAGCCATCTTGGCAAGCGCAGTTCATGCTACTACATCGAGTCTGAGCCCGTTTTCACAGTCTTCTTGTGGCAGCTTCAGCACCAGCACCAATTTAGCTGCAGCTGCCGCGGCCTCTCCGATGGGGCATGGAATCCAGCACCATCCTGCTTCTGCTGCAGCTGCCGCGGCCTCTCCGATGGGGCATGGAATCCAGCACCATCCTGCTTCTGCTGCATCTGCCGCGGCCTCTCCGATGGGGCATGGAATCCAGCACCATCCTGCTTCTGCTGCATCTGCCGCGGCCTCTCCGATGGGGCATGGAATCCAGCACCATCCTGCTTCTGCTGCAGCTGCCGCGGCCTCTGCGATTGGCGTTTACGACGCGAGCCGTGCAGACATATTGGACTTTCTAGTGACAGCCGTGCGGCGGATTGAAAGTAAGCCAGCTAAAAAAATTTCTTTCGCTACTGAGGCGCTGATATAAGAAAATTTAGAAGTTCTAATCCGAGCTCTTCATTTCCAGAATTAAGTAAAGTTACGATTTAAATTAAAATGGCGTAATGCACTATTAAACATTCAGCTCCGCATGATTCTGAGTTTTGCTGCGATTTACACTTTTTAATTTGTACTTAACGTTTCGGAGGTTCATCTGGTTTGTATAGAGAATAATCTATTTGAGTCACTAACTGACTATTATCCCTGACTGGCTGATACATCTTCTCGATAATTTTCTTCATTTTAGCAACCCAGCGCGCGATGCATGGTGCGATTTGTGGCCTGGCTACAGAGGTGAAAGACTTTCACCTGCAGTTTCTTGCTCTGCAGAACTCTTCGTCTCGTAGTACAGGTGCAAACTCCAGCAATGCCCAGCACGGCCAACAGCCAACCGACAGGCCTATACTTCAAGATCTGCCATTTACCGAAGTCGATAAACTGACTGAGTGGGCCACACGACTAACAAGTGATCGAGGCTGCTTAAATGATGCAGTGAGTGCTAGTATTTTGTATGATTTTTATCATTGCACGATTTACAAAAGCGACTGGATGCCGCTTAACTGCCGCATGTATTTTATGAGAGAATATAACACATTACAAGACATGACTATTAATGTGTAATGTCTTGTAGTTTATTAATTCAATTTCTAGTCTACCATTCGAATTCATTCCACACATTTCAGTTTCTGTTCTTCAAGCGGCTTACCAGCAAAACTCTAATGAAGTCCGTCGCTAATATCTTATACCACATCATGGATGACAAGCTTGCTCATCAGTTCAGTCTCCGTGGTGCCAAGCGTTCTGGCGTTTCCAAGTATTGCTTTGAGTCAACTGGCCTGCTGCCTTTTATCAAAAGTAAGCAACATAATGGTGCTTAGGATTTTGTCTCTTCTATGATAAAATGTGTATTTAAGCTGCTTAGTTAAATATATATCAATTCTGTACGTCCATATCTAGATACTAATCTACTTTGGGTAAGCAAAACTAATGGGCAGTATTTACCTACTTTTAGACGTCGTGTGGAGTGTTCACAAAGACGCCAAAGGCGAGGCCATTGAATCCGCGGTGGGCGAACATCTGCGCCACTCAGGCACTCGGTTCCGCCGAAAAAGGTGCTCACAGCAGTCCGCACAGCGTCCGACTGGAGAACTTCGGAACTCGGCTGCAGGCCCAAGGAGCACTCGGCAAAGCGGAGGTGACGGCGCAGACATGAACACTGACGGCGATGCAAGTGGCGAGAGCGACAGCAGTTCTGACGACGAGGGCGCTCACGACAGCAGCGAAGATAATGACAATGGCGGCCAACGATTTGAAGTCATCAACGTTGACGGTTGTACACTTACTCAACTTTGAGTAAATAGGAGTTCAGACTTCACGGGATTGGTGGCTTAATAAAACTAGTTGTTCTAAGTTCTAAGAACAAAGATCAGTATAGACTCGCTCTAGGTTAGGTGAATCTCTTTGGAGGCTATAGCTGTTTTTAATCATCGCCATCAGATCTCTAGTTATCTTTGCATCTTTTCTGAACGACATGTCTGTTTTGCCAGCATGCAAATAGCAGTTGCCATTAATAATAGTTTTGCGAATCTCTTATTTTCCTGCTAACTTTTTTATTCATTAAAAGAAACACTGCAGGTTGCAGCTTGCAGTCACACACAAAGATACACATCATGCGCATCTAATGTAGTAAATATTTTTATTGCTTTCTTGACCTACTATAATGGTAACCGTCTGATCTGATGTGTTTACGATAAAACAAAAAAAATTAATGGTGCTCATTAGCTAATCTTCGCAGACCTTTAAATCGAAACGTTTTTTGCTATTTTACTTATTCTTTTTAGCAAATGCTAAGTCATGGCCGTATTTTCGTATTATTTCAAGATGTAGGAGTCTCGATTTTTGAACCTGTGTGCAAGCTACAGATTTTTTACTATGTAGTCAGTGTTACTACCGGTAGAAGTTCCTTAACAACAATCCAAAATTAATGCATGGCATGCGAAAGAAAGACATAAGCAAGTGTAATAGTAGAGTCGTCGTATATTATAGAATGAAAGTGATACGAAATATATGTAGTATATAGAATAATACACATACATTAGATACTACTAATAGTAGACACGACGACTACATGTTGCACAGATGTTGATGTATGTTGATTTTGCAATGTTGATGCGTCAACCATTCTGCAACGTTGTTTTGCGCGACAAACGGTCGCTTCTAGCAACGTTTACCACTTGTTGCGCGTCAACATTTGTACAACATTCCCGCAACATAAATGGCACTAGGGGTAGGACACTAGTACATAATCCTGACATTGCTTTGGTGCATGGCACATTAGAAAAAAATGGGGGAAATTTATTCTAAGTACACATGGCGCACCTTCTTGACTAGGCCTATGGAGCTAAGCCACTTTCCTGACTATTATGGGGCATGGGTATAATATCTGCTTAACAATTAGTATGATAGGCCTAATTCAATAATATTTTGCCCGAAAGCGAAATATTTATTATATTTAATAAAACATGTAAATTGTAAAATTTGAGGCCTATGTATAATAACTATAAATATAATAAAAAGAAGTGTTAATACTAATATTGTATTAATAGGCCTATGCATTATGGCAGTGCTTATCCCCACGGTACCGTAGGAATAATTTCTGTCTTATTCCAATGGTACCATGCGTATAATTTTCTGCTTATCCACATGGCACACTGATGAGATAGCTGCCCTATCTTCTACATATGCCATGCGAATAATTTTCTGCTTATCCGCACGGCACACTGACGAGATAGCTGCCCTATCTTCTGCATGAATAAAAAGAATAAAGCGAATAAAGCGAATTGTTAAAGCAATGCAATAATCGATACAAACAAAATTGTGAATTCACATGAGTAGTAAAATTCTACGGAAGCGGCAATGGACTATATAAATCACGGCAAGATCAGATTAGACTTTGCTAAAAATTTAAATAATAAACAATTCTTAGAATTAATTTAATTTAAATCATTTGTTACTACACAAAAAAATTCTTTCTCATAGAAAAGTCGTTAAATCTAGTTATTTCTTTAGAACAAATGTTCAAGCCAAGATATGTTGTTAGACTGCACTCAAATCGTATGCCATAGTCAGGAAGGTGTCCAGTGTACGCCGGAATGAAAATTAAGAAAAAATGTTGTGTACGCCAAAATTGAAAAGCCCTAAAAAAGCGCTTTTTGACGTACGCCAAAATTTGAATAGCCCAAAAAAGCGTACGCCAAAATTTGCAACTTAAATCTTAACTTACCTGTATGTCATCTGTTGTAACGTGAAGAAATCTAAAATACTAAAGTAATTATTGTACAGAATTAGTTAATAAGTTAAAATAAATAACTGACTTACACAAAACTTTAGTAAAGTTTTGTTAACAATAAATCAGATTTAAAATTTACGTAATTTCAGCGTTTTAAAGATGAAAATAGATTTACCAATTCACTAAAATTGAACGATATACAATACTTTGTCGAAGTAAATGGGTTGTTTGCAGGTTTTTTAAACGTTTGTTCGTACGCCAATCACATGCAAATATTGTAGGCCGATTTTTGGACAGATTTTTGCATGCGAAAACTGTGTTGTGTACGCCAAGAACTCTGTACGCCATTTTTCGGACCGCGTGTACGCGAAACTGTACGCCATTTTTTTGGGGGGGGGGGCTGATGTACGCCGGAAAATTCCGGCGTACGGACACCTTCCTGACTATGGATCGTATGTACTAAACTTCCCACACAGCATATATAGAAGATAGGGCAGCTATCTCGTCAGTGTGCCATGCGGATAAGCAGAAAATTATTCGCATGATACTGTTGGAATAAAACAGAAACCATTCCCACGGTACCGTGGGGATAAGCACTGCCATGCATTATAGTCCTTGAAAGATTAGTATCTGTTGCTTCATTCTATTAAGATGAATAGATTATATAAATTTCATTATTTATTTTTTTGCTTTTTTTAACTAGAAATAAAATTATAAGCATCAGTACTAAACTGAAAGTCGCGTATATAGGTATTTTAGGGACTTGCAGGAGACTTAAATTACAGTGACTTACTTAGGCCTATTCAAGTTTTTCTTTAAAATATCGTACAAATACCTAATAAATAAGTTCCCTAGCTGGTTAAGTGCAGATTAGAATTAACAAATGAAGAAATGAAGAAATGAAGAAAAGTTACCTTCATTTCAGTTACGTGCATTCCTCTCCAGCTCTCAAGCCTTAAAACAAGCCACGGCCAGTCCTGGCAGCCCCGCAGCACCAGCAGCCGTGTAAGACTTGATACTTAAATTAACGGGTGGAATTGGGCAAGGCCAGAAGGAAGAGCGGAGAGAGAGGGGAAGGCTTTATTGTTGCTATAACTACCCCCGCCCTCTCTGCCTTAGCCAGGGTTCGGAATGAATGTGGAAGCCCTCCCCCCCCCCAGTGTACACTCAGCCAAGTACACTCCCGCTCTCCACTCTTTCTGAGAGAAGGCATTGAAAAAAATCGATAGTCACACGCCCGACGTTCCTTGTCCAAGCCCAGACCAAGCGTTATCGTAACATCCCCTTCCCCCAACGGTCTCGGCTGAGCCAAGGCGAACTAAATCTAAACGTCTGCCGGATTGTATATAAGCATGCAGCATTTGTTCATCAAAATCCTCTCCGTGAGACAGAAATCCATCAATCCAAATCCTCTCCGTGAAACAAGACTCCATCAAAAGTAAAAACCAAAATCCTCTCCGTGAAACAGGACTCCATCAATATTCTCTCCATGAAACAGAAATCTATCGAAATCTTCTCCGTAAAACAGAGGAATCCATCGAAATCCTCTCCGTTAAACAGAACTAAGTCATATTCAAACAAAAGCTTTTTAATAGTTAGAATAGAGGTAATAAAAAATTGGAGTACATTATGTTAAATAAAGATTTGAGGCAAGCATTGATCTCTTTTGCTGGTTTGCCGCGCAGAATATCCGGCACCGTCTGTTTAAAGCATGTGTGTGCCGTCCCGTGTGGAAACTGGCCTATGGCATGCATCTGCCTCTCTCTATATCCCTTGGGGTCCTTAAAACTTATCTACTCTCTCCTTTCTCCTCCCTCTTCCCGTCTGTCTTCTCTCTCCTCTCCTCTCCTCTATTTTCTATCATTTCTTTTCTCATCTCATCTACAATCTCGTCTTTTCTCTCTTTCCTCTCTTCTCTCAGGGGGCCAGATGAGAGAGGAAATGAAAGAGACTAGAGGATGAAGAGAAAAGAGGAGATAAGAGATAAGATGAGAGAGAAGCGAGGAGAGGGGAGACTAGAGAGAGAGAGATTAGAGAGGAGAGAAACAGAACAGATTTTCTTGAGCTTCTCAAAGTTTTTTTCATCGGTACAAAACTAGGTTTGTCAAGTAGTATGAAGACCCACGTCTAAAAAGAAGCCCGTTCACTGGTGGCAAAAAGACGTGTGCGTCTTCATACTACTTGTTCTGCTGCATCATCGCAGTCATCGAGGTGAAGAGGGCGTTGACGTCGACGGAGCAGGGACTGGGGGCAACAGGCGCCTGGCCGCACCACGCCGACCTCTGCGTGCCCCTTGGTGTGCTGCGCTTTGCTGCCGCAGCAGAGGCGCGGCCGTCCGAGCCAACCGAGGTCATTCGCTGTTTGGTGATCTGGCCCGCGATGCCAGGAGGTGCCAGCACTATTTGCACGGGTGACGCCGTCCGGTCTATCAATGCAGCCGGCCCCGACGTTAAGAGACGCGCAGAGTCTGGACGGCCGTTCGGACTCTGACGGGGCGCAAAAAAGTGCGTGGCGATGAACCTGGCCGACGACACCCCGGAGGAGCGCAGGAATGAATTGCGCGACTTTTTTTTACCGCCATCTTGAACGCGCCCGCGTCGCCACTGCCTACAAGTTTTGCGATCACTGGACACACCGCTCCAGCTGAGGAGGAATTCTGCACCAGCCCTCCAAATGGCACCAAATTTTGTACTCGAGATCCTAATCCTAAATCCTAAATTCCTTAAGAGAAAAAAGGAAGAGATGAGAGATGAGTGATGACAGAAAAAGAGAATAGCGATGACAGCAGAGAGAGGGGAGAGAAGAGGGGAGTGAGACGGGAATGAAGTGGGAAGGCAGGAGAGAAAAGGAGAGAGAAAGAAAGGAGAGAAGAGAAAGTAAAGAGAGGAGATGAGATGAGAGATGAAAGAAGAGAGATGAGAGAGAAGAGAGTAGAGAAGGGAGAAATGAGTAGAGAGGACCAATCTAAGGCGCTGATTCGGTGAAGAAAGGACTTATAAGTCAATGTAGTTAATGTTAATGTTGGCGATATTTTAAATTTGGTAAATTCTTCGTCAGGTCTTCTCTCCTCAGGAGATAGAAAATAAAGTAGAGAATATATAAGAGAAATATAAAGTAGAAATAAAGTAGAAATATATAAAGTAGAAAAGTAGAAAATACTATATAATTTTCTATATAAAGTAGAAAATATAGTAGAGAGAAGAGAGGAGAGATTGAGAGAGGAGAGAGAAAAGAGAGAGAATTCCAGCCATGATGAACTGGAATCTTCTATAATAGTCATCGATCTAAAAAATTTTCTAAAAGTCTCCAGAGCGTTGAAGGGTTATACTGCACCATTAAGCTGGTTTTTTCGGCGCAAGATCTTTAGCATCAGCTCAAGTGCTTGGAAAGTCAGGCCGGTTTTGTGGGACATATTATAATACTCGTACTCTCAATTAGATTGTACACTAAACTGGCATAGGTACCCTAAGCCTCTTCCTCTTCTCCAACGGGGTTGCAAAGAAAGCTATAAATAAAGTCATTTCAAAACACTATACATTGCTACTTCATAAGCTGTATCTCACCTTTTGGTCTGGGGAAGGGATTGTACACGTACTCGTTGTGACTTGGAGCTTGCCACCCGCTAAACTTTGTCAATTTAAATGTGCAGTTAAAGAGCTAAATTTAATACTAAGTTCTAATCACATGACGCCTGTTTATCGGTTTAATTTTCCTTGGTCTGTGTGCGAAGCAAATGAAGCTCTATTGGGAGTACGAGATCTGCTAGCAGAAAATCTGCTAGCCGAAGTTTGCTAGCGAGAAATTTGCTTGCCGAAATCTGCTAGCCGAAATGTGCTAGCCGAAATGTGCTAGCCGAAATGTGCTAGCCGAAATGTGCTAGCCGAAGTTTGCTAGCCGAAATCTGCTAGCCGAAATCTGCTAGCCGAAATGTGCTAGCCGAAGTTTGCTAGCCGAAATGTGCTAGCCGAAGTTTGCTAGCCGAAATGTGCTAGCCGAAGTTTGCTAGCCGAAATGTGCTAGCCGAAATCTGCTAGCCGAAATGTGCTAGCCGAAATCTGCTAGCCGAAATGTGCTAGCCGAAATCTGCTAGCCGAAATGTGCTAGCCGAAGTTTGCTAGCCGAAATGTGCTAGCCGAAATCTGCTAGCCGAAATGTGCTAGCCGAAGTTTGCTAGCCGAAATGTGCTAGCCGAAATCTGCTAGCCGAAATGTGCTAGCCGAAATGTGCTAGCCGAAGTTTGCTAGCCGAAATGTGCTAGCCGAAGTTTGCTAGCCGAAATGTGCTAGCCGAAATCTGCTAGCCGAAATGTGCTAGCCGAAATCTGCTAGCCGAAATCTGCTAGCCGAAATGTGCTAGCCGAAATGTGCTAGCCGAAGTTTGCTAGCCGAAATGTGCTAGCCGAAATCTGCTAGCCGAAATGTGCTAGCCGAAGTTTGCTAGCCGAAATGTGCTAGCCGAAGTTTGCTAGCCGAAATGTGCTAGCCGAAATGTGCTAGCCGAAATGTGCTAGCCGAAGTTTGCTAGCCGAAATGTGCTAGCCGAAATCTGCTAGCCGAAATGTGCTAGCCGTAATGTGCTAGCCGAAGTTTGCTAGCCGAAATGTGCTAGCCGAAATCTGCTAGCCGAAATGTGCTAGCCGAAGTTTGCTAGCCGAAATGTGCTAGCCGAAGTTTGCTAGCCGAAATGTGCTAGCCGAAATGTGCTAGCCGAAATGTGCTAGCCGAAGTTTGCTAGCCGAAATGTGCTAGCCGAAATCTGCTAGCCGAAATGTGCTAGCCGAAATCTGCTAGCCGAAATCTGCTAGCCGAAATGTGCTAGCCGAAATGTGCTAGCCGAAGTTTGCTAGCCGAAATGTGCTAGCCGAAATCTGCTAGCCGAAATGTGCTAGCCGAAGTTTGCTAGCCGAAATGTGCTAGCCGAAGTTTGCTAGCCGAAATGTGCTAGCCGAAATGTGCTAGCCGAAATGTGCTAGCCGAAGTTTGCTAGCCGAAATGTGCTAGCCGAAATCTGCTAGCCGAAATGTGCTAGCCGTAATGTGCTAGCCGAAGTTTGCTAGCCGAAATGTGCTAGCCGAAATCTGCTAGCCGAAATGTGCTAGCCGAAGTTTGCTAGCCGAAATGTGCTAGCCGAAGTTTGCTAGCCGAAATGTGCTAGCCGAAATGTGCTAGCCGAAATGTGCTAGCCGAAGTTTGCTAGCCGAAATGTGCTAGCCGAAATCTGCTAGCCGAAATGTGCTAGCCGAAATGTGCTAGCCGAAATGTGCTAGCCGAAATGTGCTAGCCGAAATGTGCTAGCCGAAATGTGCTAGCCGAAACCTGCTAGCCGAAGTTTGCTAGCAGGAATTTTGCTAGCAAGGATTTTGCTAGCTGCCTTGCTCTCGTAGCTGTTGCATGTTATTTGCTGTGTTTTGATTCCGATTTGAGCTGCTTTGATTCGTACGAGTAAATATACAACTTATATACCATATACGGCCACTACCAGCCATTAATTTCTGATTTAGTAATTTTTAATTGCATTATATTACGATACAACAATGCAGGCTGCAATTATTATTATATATTGCAATTTGCAGATCACTGCTAATAAGCACGACAAAGAGAGTCATTAGAGCGAAAAACGCAAATTTATTTGTCATGCATGATAAGTCCTGCAAAGTTTCTTGCGAAATTGAACAAGAAAAAATGTCTCTAGCAAATTACAACTTCGTAAATTGCTGTTCGCCGGTTTTGGTTAGATTATCGCTAACAGATTTCGGCTAGCAAAATCCTCGCTAGCAAAATTCCTGCTAGCAAACTTCGGCTAGCAGATTTCCTGCTAGCGGATTTCGGCTAGCACATTTCGGCTAGCGGATTTCGGCTAGCACATTTCGGCTAGCAAACTTCGGCTAGCAGATTTCCTGCTAGCAAATTTCATAGACCCGCTCTATTGACGCCCCTCCGGCCCAAGCCCTCACGTCGTCACAGCCTCCCACTTAGAAGGGACGGGAGTGTACATTGTATGTACGATTATTCCTTCCTTTCCTTTCCTTTCCTTTCCTTTCCTTTCCTTTCTAACCAGCTTAACTCAGCCCAACGCCAAAGCCATGCAAGCAATCGCATGCAAATGCAAATTTTGCAAAGCGGTATGCAGCTTAATCGGATGAATTTTGGTGCAAAAAATGCGTTTTTTACCTGAAGAAAACATCGAATGGTTATGAAACTGAAGAAATTTGTTACATTAACTGTCTGAAACACTGTGCATTGGTTTCAGTGCAAAATTCCTACCATTTCCCGGTTATTTAGCCCCGGAAGTAACAAAAGTGTCAAAAATCATGTTTTCAGTTTTTTATCGATAATTTTTTACCCAATGAACCGAATCTCTAGAAATTGCACACAAATGTGCCTCGTTATGTGGGAAATCAGGCGTCATAAAAACATTGCCGTCCTATTGCGTTTTTTGCCTGATGTTGCAGACACTTAAAAACTTGGTTGATTTTAGCCAGACATAAGGACGACTCGTTGCGGTATCCGCCTTTGATCTAACATTCTTTTAAAATTTTATTCATCCATTTTTCGGGCACCCAATCAGCCAAAAATCACGAATTATCGATTTCTGATCGATTTTTCAACCCGAAAGCAGCGAAATCAGATGGCGGCAGTTCAAACCAATATAGTACAGCAACTACATAAGCTATGGAAATTCGAAGTCGGATTATTCGCACCATGGTCTCAAAATTATAATGAGCAATAATGCGAAACTCATGTGATTTTTTGAAAATCGATTCTTGTCGATTTTCTCAGCACTGCAGAATCGTAGGAAAACAAAACTCTAGACACTTGTAGATATTTGCATTGCACATCTAAAAGCACTGCTTTGAAGCCCAAACTCAAAAAGCTTCGTAGGAAAAAGGGGCGAAATAATAAAATAAGGGTCATTTCTTTACCCAAAAAACCCACCAAAACTGCATAAAGATGCAGAAATAAATCAAAGCGCCATATACCATTTTGTAGGAAATTTAATTCGACAACTTTGATCTTCAGATGTCGAAGCCGTATCTCGTAAGTAGGGGTGTTCGGGTCGGCCATTTTTTTCGGGGTTCGGGGTTTACCCCGAACCCGGTACCCCTACCCCGAACCCCGAACCCCGTCCCGAACATTTCTTCCAACCCCGAACCCGGTACCAAAACCCGACCCGACCCGAACGTAACCCCGAACATTTCACGCTTATTTTGGTCAATCATTTTAATAAATTCAATTTTCAGTTTTCAATTTTTCAGTTTTCAGTTTTGAATTTCAGTTTTAAATTCAGTTTTATATATTGAGATGTGCCTTAACAGCTTCAACCACATAGCCTTGTGGTTTTATTTCCCTTAGCTACTCTACAACTAGGAAAAGAAATATGAAACACTTCTTGCAATGGGATTGGGATTGGGATGGAAGGAATACCAAGACCCAAGATCTAATAGTAAGATACATGAAAGTTCACAACTAAAATCAGGACCATTTCGTACCTATACTTACAACGAAATTGCTTTCATAGTAATATTACATCTATGAGTTTATTTAGGCTGCAAAAATAGAGTACAATAAAATTAGATTATACCCTGTAGTGTAGATATCAGTAGAGATAGAACTAGAGCGATAAAGAGATAGCACAGATAAAACAATGATGCAATGAAACAGGAGAGTTAATCACAAATATATATTTATTTTTACTTTTGACTACAGTTAACAGTAAGTCAGTAGTGGTATAACAGAATTGCTATGTAAAAACTAAAGTGACGTCTTTACATAAAATTGTATGCTGATATGAGTAGGTAATCATTGTGATAATAAATTATTGGCGACTGATGCGTGGAGAATAATAGTGTATTTATAAATTTTAAGCTTCCTCATCCAATCCAGAAGTTCAGACCATGTTACACGTAGCACATGTAAAATTATTACTGAACGTAATTTTTTAAATCATCAACTGCAAGACTGAATGGGTCGAAAAACGACAATCGTTATTTACCAGAAAGTGTAAATGAATCCATGGTTCTATCTGCTATTTCCGTTTCAAATTGTATGTAAAATATAAATTAAGTTGTACCTGAAACTCAATGCATATCTTTCGCATTGTGGATTTTGCATAAGGAGTAAAAAGTGCTTGAAAATACTCTTGAGAATGATAATTGTTCAAAATCCCGAAACCCCCGAAAACCCGGTGGCCAAACCCGACCCGAACCCCGAACCCTGTACTCCTACCCCGAACCCCGAACCCTGTACCCCTACCCCGAACCCCGAACCCGACCCGGAACACCTACCCCGAACCCCGAACCCGGTACCAAAACCCGACCCGAAACCCGACCCCGAACCCCGAACACCCCTACTCGTAAGGTGTACCAGAATTTTGAGATCTCCTAGAAGCACTTTTGAAAAAATCGTCTTTCAAGTTAATTTAAGGCTTAGTTAAAAAATCTCTGCACTTGAAAGTAAATTTCATTCGATAGATCTAAAAGTTTTCTATCGATCGACAACTCACTCAACTCAATCAGTGCAGTGGTTGCAAAACAGAAGCATTTTTGGCGAAAAAACGTGAAGTTTTTTTCTTCGGCCGCCATGGGTAGAAATTATTTACTCGCCCTCGGCCCCTAGCGGGGCCTCGGGTTCTCTCGGCTCGTTCACTGGCGGAACTAGCAGCTTATTCAGCAGCTCGCCGCCAATGTCCGTCCAGCCTCGACACCAGTTGCATCAACGCCTGCATCAGATGCTCATGATCCGTCCGGGCTCATCCGCTCCACTGTTCTCAAAAAGGTCCGTCTCCCGACACTCGACGGCACCGACCTGCTGCATTTTCTGGGTTCTGGGACGCCTTCATCTACCGCGTCGATCAATCCAGCCTCAACGACGTCGTTCGAGGCACTCCGCGGTCTCCTATCCGGCCGCGCCCGCAGGAAGCTGGGCGCCCTCAATGCCTACCAACCCAACGCCTACGCTGAGGCCTGCCGCGTCCACCAGGCTAACTACGCCGACGCCCAGGAGCAGAAAAACACCTGCTTCCAACGCCTCCTCGGACTATGCTGCAGCTCTGCCTCCGACGTAGACGAGCTCGAGACCTACACCGACGCCCTCCGACTCGCTACCGGCCAGCTCTCCCACCTTGGCGAGCTCGCCTGCACCCTCGACGGCTACGTCTACGCACTCTGGAGCCGCCTCTGGATCGAGCTGCAGAACGAGATCCGCAACGGGCAGCCTCTCATGCAACTATAAAACAGCTCCACAGCCACCTCGACTGCAAGCTGAAGACGCTCAGAGCCGCTTCCACTACCCCGCCGGCTGCGCCCTTCGCTTCCGCCATCCTTCTGGGCAACGCCAGTTCCCAGCCGCCATAAGCCCGCAGCACCGGCAATCGCTTATCGTCAGGCGCCGATCGACCTGATCCCGCTCCTCGCGCCGACATTACATCTCGCCCAGCCACGCAGTTTAGTTCTACTGCCAGCCAAGAGCCAAAGAGTTCTTGTCCCTGCAGCAACGCCAGTCAGCTTATCGGCCCTAACGTACCCGCCCAAGCTCTTCGACCGACTCTCACAGCCTGCCCGACACCCTCCAGGGCCATCCTCGACGGCTCCCTCGACACCACAGCCTCTCGTCTCAATGGCTTCCTCGGCTCCTCGCAAGTGGTCATTGCGAACACTTTCCTTAACAACGACAACCTTCACCTCGACCAACGCATGTCCAACCTCGAAGCTCTCGGCACAGCAAAGGATGCTGAAAGGCCTGACCCCAGGAACGACAGACCCCAGGAGCGCCTGCCCGACTCCATCACGCGCGATACTGACGGTCGAATCTCCGTCGACCTGCCATTCGAGCCTGGTGCCGAGCTCCTACCTTCCAACTTTGGCCAGGCCTTTGGTCGTGCTCAAGCCACCCACCGCCGCCTCAGCCTTCCCGAGCGCGAGGCCTTCTTACGCCGAGTTTGAGAAGCGCAAGCAAGAAGGTGTCCAGGAACGAGTCAGCCCTGGCCAGGTAGCTGGCCCAGTCATCCAGATTCTGCCGCACTTCCCAGTCACCAAGGAAAGCTCGAACACCACAAAAATTCGCCCCGTTGTCGACGCATCAGCAAAGACCTTTCTTGCCGGCGCTACGCTCTATGATTTTCTAGAGCCTGGACCAAACCTGCTGACTCTCTACTCCGAGTCCTTTTAGTCCATCGCGCCCACCGCTTCGCCATCTCGTCCGACTTCCAAGCTGCGTTCTATCAGATCGGGGTCAATGAACGCCATCGAGACGCTCTCCGTATCATTCTCCCAAGAGCCATCTCTAAATGCTCATCGACGGCAACTTCGAGCTCTGGCGCTTCACTCGCATCGTCATGGACGCCTCTCCCAGCCCGTGGATTCTCCTGTCGGTCCTCCACAAGATCTGCTTGGACGCAATTAACTCTGGAGATTTTGACCTCACCCGACACGAGCTCGAGTGCATTATCGGCGGCCTCTACGTCGACAACCTCGTCATCGGCGCTGACACCAAGAAATATGCTTCCCGTCTCGTCTGCCGGCCCGCTTGCCGGCCCGTCTGCCGGACCGCTTACCAGCCCGTCTGTTGGCCCGCCTGCCGCCTCGGCTTCCGGCGCGGAATTATTGTTACACCTGACTAAACATTTTACCGCTTCCACGAACTAAACTCAATGCGCAAATACTCGCTATCTAATCATTCCACTGTTTTTACCGTTCAAAATCCCCTCTATACATCGTTACCTTTTGCCCCCTCCGAGCCTGTTGGATTTCTATCCTCTGAATATTTTTACTTTCTGTTTTGCAATTCAGCCTTGTGCTTTTCAGTTAGCCGACTCCCTTCGTCTACCATGCTCTTCCCCACAGACAATCTCAATCTTTAATTCACCATAGATAATTCAGCTAACATGTTTATTATTGTTAGTATAAATACAACTTCAACCCGCGGCTTAGGCCCTTCTTCTTTTCTGCCCCGCTATTCACTTACAGCTCGTATTTTTAGTTTATTCGACAATTGCATATCTGCGTCAGTAAATCTGATGAAGATTGCTGAGCTTTAGAGGCCAGGCCTCATCCTGATCCAGGAACCCTGGATGCGCAGCGGTAAGTTGCCCAACATTCCTTCTGGCTACTCTGATTTTTGTGTGTGGCCCGGGGAACAGCCGCCCTAGAGCGGCTATCCTCGCTGCCAGCCATCTCCAGGCTTGGCTGAGGACTGATCTCTCTGATGGAGACCTCTGTGTCATCCAATCTAATCATCTCTCTCCGCGGACGTGTCTCGTTGCTTCGATTTATATTCCAGGCGACAGAGGCCCTGCACCTGAGAGTCCACTGCGCCTTGCGCAATACTGCGAGTCCCAGAACGCTGAGCTGTGCTTAGGGGCGACCTCAACGCACACCATAAGCACTGGGGCAGCGAAGACACCAATACTAAAGGGGAGGAGCATCTGGCCCTCATCTCTAACACAAACCTCATGCTCTGCAACCGCGGTAGCACTCCTACCTTTAACAATGGCAGATGGAATGAGGTCTTCGATGCCACACTCGTTACCCAAGACTCTTTGACAGAGTTGAGGAGTATAGAGTCTGGTCTGAGGAGCCCTCCCTGTCTGACCACTGCTTTATCGTCTTTAGCATTGCGGACACTAAGCCCCAGTCCTCGATCAATTGGAGGCGTAATATCCGCAACACCGATTGGGCGGCCTATAAGGCTACCCTTGATCTGCACCTGCAGGAACTCACGGACTTACGTCCGATTGAGACCTGCGAGGATGTGGACCATACGCTGAGACGCTGACAGGTTGCATTATTGCAGCCTATGAAGCGGCCTGCCCTGTCCGTGCCTACAAAGGCACGACCTCGGCGCCGTGGTGGAACCCGGAGCTGGGGAAACACAGGCGGAAGCCCAAAAGCCTTCACCGCCGTGCCATGAAGACGGGAAACCCGGAGGACATGGAGCTTTTCCGGCAAGCCTCCCGCAACTTCAAATCTGAAGTGCGCAAGGCCAAGGAATGTAAATGGCGCCAGTTCTGCAATGAGTCTGATCAAGACAGACCTTACTTTTAGGCTTGTCAAGGCCCTTACAATGGACAAATGTCCAAATTAGCTATGATCAGAAAAGATGATGGCTCTCTTACTGAAAACCCTGAAGAAGTGCTTCAACATATGCTCAGCACATTCTTCCCGAGGGTACCCACTGCTAGATCGGAACCAACCATTCGATGGATGGAGCCACCCTAGCGACGGGCATTATCACTGAAGACTTGATCGCTCGCAAAACCTTCAAGCCTTTCAAATCTCATGGACCTGATGGTATCTACCCTGTTCTTCTTTGTGAAGCAGCTAAGATACCCTCGTTCTTGAGACTTACCCGCAATCTCATGCGGGCCTCTATCCAGCTGGGGGGATACGTTCCCAAGTGCTGGCCCGAAGCTCGGGTAGTCTTCATTCCCAAACCTTGGAAGGGTGACTACAAGAGCGTCAAGGCACTCAGGCCAATTAGCTTAACATCAGCAATGCTTAAGCTCACTGAGAGGCGGCTGCATGGTTTCATGCGAGCTGACAGCGATGCCCCTCAGCAATAATCAGTACGCCTTCCGTACCGGGAGGTCGACTGATAGCACCCTGCATGCGATAGTCGAGAAGATTAAACGGGCGGTACTGGGTGACGGACGACGGTTACGCCCTGGCTCTTTTTCTCGACATTGTTGGCGCCTTCGACAACGTCATTTTTGAAGCGTTTCAGAGGGCCCTTCAAAATCGCAAAGCTCATGCTACTCTCATACGGTGGATCATGTACGTGATGTCCACCCGTATGGTCACTGCCCAACTCCTAGGGCAAACTGCCTCCGCCAGAGTCTGTAAGGGTGGACCCCAAGGCGGAGTCCTCACCAAGACGCTCTTCTGGGAGAGCAGTCATGGACGCTCTTCTGGGCGACTCCCGACCTGATTCCGTCTTCAAAGTCGGGTATGCTGACGATGTCACTGGCATTGTGGCAGGGCCGTCCCCCAGCACGCTCAGGGATCTGATGCAGAGCTCTATCCGCAAAACAGAATTCTGGGCCAATGACAATTGTTTGGAACTCTCTGAGCCCAAAACTGTTGCTATTATATTCACCAGCAGAATACGCTGGAACATACGACCTCTACAGTTATACGGCAGAGATATTGCCTTCGCGCACCAGACCAGATGTCTCGGGGTCATACTTGACCACCGGCTCAACTGGTCCTTCCACGTGAAAGCAAAAGTCAGGCGTGCCTCAGCCATTCTGGCCCAGCTCCGACAAGTATTTGGCACTTTTTGGGGTCTATCCCCAAAACGGCTTTGGTGGGTCTATACTTCCGTAGTTAGACCTGCCATTACGGCTTCTATTGTCTGGGTTAGCGCTACCCAGGTCAAAAGCCATGCAGATTTGCTCAACACGATCGAGGGCAGAGCGTGTTGGCTTATCTGCAACGCCACCAGGTCCACGCCCTTTGCCGGCATGGAGGCCTTCCTTAATCTACCGCCTCTTGACCTCTTCGTCAGGGGTGAGGCGGCTAGAACGACGCGGCGTTTACTTGATGCCGGTGTCAAATTCCTTTACATGAGGGCACCTGCTAAGCGGAACCTCGTCCCGCATAGCGACCTGTGCCTCAACATTCTCAACGAGTGTCAGGCCAATCGCGTCTTCACCGATGGCATTGCCTCAACGCTCAACCTGAGACAACGCTACTCCGTAGCTATCGACTCGCGCGAAACCATCAATGACCACTAGAACCCTGGTGAGCTTCACTGCTACACCGATGGTTCTAAGCAGTCAGCCAACACCGGTTTGGTGTTGGAATCTTCCTGAACGGGAGGGTTATCGCAACCCACGCTCAGTACACTGGGGTCAACTCTAGTGTCTTCCAAAATGAAGTTCTTGCCATCAGCTCCTGCACCGCAGAGCTCCTCGCCACTGGCGTTACCTGTGAGAACATCATTTTCCATTCGGACAGCCAAGCTGCCTTGCACGCCATCAGTGGCTGTAGTACCGATTCTGCTACAGTCCTCGACTGTATCAAACTCCTCAACATGTTGCGCTCCACCAACAAAATCACCCTTAAGTGGGTTCCGGGGCATGTGGGGATCCGAGGAAATGAGTTGACTGACGCCCTAGCGAAAGTTGGTATCTCCGGCTCCTCTCTCGTGCCTGAACCCATTGTCCCGATCCCCGGCTGCGTCATCGTCTCGCGCATCAAAACGTGGATCAGAACTCAGCACCACTCGACTTATGCGAAATGCACTACCTGCAGGCAATCAAGAGGCGCTGTCCCTCACTCAGCCCTCTCACCAGCTCCGGAAGCTCATCTTGCGCCTCTCGCGTAGAGACATTCGGGCTGCCACCATGACCCTCTCAGGCCACGGCTGCTTCTCCAGGCACCAGTACCTGCAGGGCAACTCCATCTGCAGTTTTTGCAACTCAGGTGACGAAACCGCTGAGCACTTCGTCAGCATCTGTCCCGACTTTACGCGAGCCAGACTCACTTACCTCGGGCCACATACATCTATTACTGAAGCGTGCAAACCCAAAAAACTTTAATCAGCTCATGCGCTACCTCCGGGCCACCCGCAGGGCTGAACTCTCCTTTCCAGAGAGCACCATAGCTGCTGGCGACACAGGGGGACCTCCCTGGGCGGCGTCAACCCTCCGTTCATAGCGATGCGTCGGCTGTTCAGGGATTGCGGAATGGGCGTCCGCGCCTTCCCGCTGTGTCCCTCTCCGGGGCAGCCCTGCAGCTAAGTCAGTTAAGTCAAGTTCTTGAATGATCAAATAACCAATTTTTAACGCTCTCCCAAAGACAAGCCAATTACTTGGAATGCTTTGAAACCCTCTTTTGCATGAACAATTAAAGTGTTCAAATCTTTTCAAAATACCCGTTTTTTGCTCTCGCAACTCGAAAGCATTAAAATTTTAATGAGGATGGCATGCGCGGCTAGATTTACGGAATGACTGAATATAGTGCTTCATTACTATAACGAGCTTAATTTACTAAACATTCAAAGTTCGACTTATGATCGCAGACAGTAAATTATTTGTACTTTAGCCTAAGAAGTCATGTCACACTTTCAGTCATGTTGCTTTTTACGCTCACACTATCAAACCGCTAGAGAGTAGTTTTGCTAACCAAAGTCTGGAAGCCGAATATGCTAAATGTATTGTAATTAGCTCACCTATCTATGATCCTCGGCCCGGATCACGTGGCCCTCCAGTTGAAGTCGCCGCCGGCGCTGGATGATGGACGGGCGCTGCAGCTTGGCCCAATCGTACAGGGCCTCGGTCATGACGCTCTCGTCAGCTCGAAAGGCCTCACGGAGCAGCCTGAGTGCGTCAAATTCAACTGACGCTCTAGCTGTAGGTTGTGAGCTAGCTGGACGAGAATGATGCGACACTCCAGGGGGGCCTTCAGAGTTCGGGAGCTCATCGTGCTCACCTGGTATGAGATTGGCCTCGTGGTCCCCGGTGCCACTCGGCACCTGTCTGGAACGGCATTTCCACCGCAAACGTGTCATAGCTTTCTTCATGCCGCTGTATAATTCGACGTCAGAAAAATGCACACACTGCAGTACTACATGTATACCCCTACAATCCCATCCTTGTGAATGCATGGCTCCGCGATGTCCAAGTCGATTTTCAGCATTTGACTCCGTCTTTCCGCTGGTAGGCGCATTGCACAGCCACAGCTGCCGTGTCCGTTAGAGACTAGATTGCGTCGAATTGTAACACGTATGGATGCCAATTGCCTGCACAGCAGCACTTTTGGAGCACTCCATGCCAGTCTGCTGGTTAATTGCACGAAGTGTTAAGTTGCTCCATGGCACATTTAGCATGGCTATACTAGCAGAAATATCCGCCACAAGTTGTTCCAGTCCTTGATTTAAGTATTCCTTAAGTAAGATCTTGAATATTCCTGGATTTAGTCGTTACATGTAGATCATTGACATGCAATACCACCACCTTAACTTTTTTGCACAGCTGCGAATGGATGGCATCAAAATGAGTATTTTAATTTTAGAAATTTTCACGATAAATTATTTATTCTAAATTTTTGTACGAGGTAAATATACTAAATCTCTAAGGTTTGTATGTTTGTCCATAACGCTCTAGAACTCGCATTTCTTGACCATAATACACTAAATATAGTAGGAATACTGATCGGATCGGTCACTACTGTGCCACCAGCGCAAGGCCCTGCAAATTGTCTGTTTATGATTAGGCCTACTGTTACTGATAGACGATTGGCCGATTGAATTGGTTGAACTGACTAACACATTTAGCCGATTTAGGTTACCTACCAATCTCACTATCCAAGCGGAAGTGGCCAAGCCCGATTTAGGTTACCTACCAATCTCCTATCGGAAGTGGCCAAGCCCAGGCCTCGGGGTGTAGGCCTAGTGTAGTGGCATAACAATATTTTTTCGCCAGATAATTGGTTCTCTACAGTCTGTGGTCTGCACTCACTCTTGTCTCTGTTCTCTCTAGGCCCCTAACTCAGATTGTTTTTTAATCTTGATGCTGCAAAGTTTTTTTGCTAGGCCCCTAGGCCCTGGTCAGTAGCGGATCCAGAAAATTTTGGGTGATGGTCATTTCGTCAACTGGCGTTTCGTCAACTCGGTTGACGAAGTGACCAAAGTGTTGGGGCGACTTTACTGGTGGTTGACGAAGTGACCAATGCCTAGGTCCTTCCCATTTGCTTTTTGACGAAGTGACTAAAATTTTCATTATATGAATGATAGGCCTAACGTATGTAGCTGATACAGCTGCATATCTTGTATAGCTTACAATTATTGTTATATCGATGACTTGTTTTATTGTTTGCCTTATTTTTTAAAAACAAAAATTTTTGCAATTAAAAAATTGCAATACCAGACTGCATGTCCACTAGGTTAAATGTTTCGATGCAAATATTCTATGCAAATGCGTCACCCCATGCGCACTCATACCCATATGCGTCCGCGGGCATTAATGAATATTGAGTATTTGTGTGTTATGCGACCATACACGCGACTACATAACATGGGTATTTCTCCTATCAAAACGCGTCGAGGACTGCTATAAAGTCCCCTATATATGGAGCCGTGAAAATTGGTGGACTGCGTGCGCCTAATTCCCACCCCTCCACCCCGATGTGCACAGTCAACCGAAGCCCCGCAGCGAATCTTGATATCCGGGTAATGCTCTTGATCGTAGTGTATAATTACGCACGATTCACGCGCGCTCATCGATTGATCATGCCGTACATGTATTAAGGTATTTCACTCCCTGTCATGCTTAACACTAAAATGTACAATGCACTGTAAGAAGGCACAAGCAGACACGAGCAGACAGACGCAAAGGCACAGGCAGACGCGCAAACCGATCGGCGATATTGGGTGCAGTACCACAGCGGCGTGCTCTTGATTCGTGCTTTCCTGCTCATGCAGCTGCACAAGCCTTGGCCATGTGCCTAAGCCTAGTGCTTTTACGTGTAGGGTCAGCAAACTTTTTACCTCAAGGGCCAGATTGAGAACCTAGCGCAAATGACTGCCCTTCTGGGTCCGCTTCGCTGGGCCCCTAAGCAAAATGCGCCCAGGAGTCCCTGATGATTGCAAGCCAAAGGAGGGAGAGAGGATAGGGAATAGAGAAGAGAAATACGAGCTGGCGTACTCGTAGAAGAAAGGAGAGGCGAAGGAATAAGGATAAGAGAGTATTACGATCGAGAGGAGAGATGAAATAGGAGAGGATCGATTGAGAGGAGAGGAGAGACGAAATAGAGAAGAGAGGAGAGGAGAGGATTGAGAGAGGAGGGAGGGGAGAAGAGAATGGAGAAGAAAAGGAATAAGAGAGGAGAGAGGTGATAGAGATGAGAGGAAAGGAGAGAGGAGAGGAGAGGACAGGTGAGAGAGAAGAGAGAGGTGAGAAAAGAGAGCTGAAAAAGATCGAGACACAAAAATTGAGCAGTCCGGATTTCTATTGTGAAGATTCAAAGGACCCGAGGGCCGGGTAGAGACTTTGCGGGCCACATGTGGCCCGCGAACTGGAGTTTGACGACCCCTGTTTTAGCTATTTAGCCCTTCTCCTTTGGGGCCTCTGATCGAAATTTCGAGTCTGCCGCAATCCCAAGACTTAATTAAACCGCTGCGGGCGCTGCAACCAAAATCACTAAAATGCCGTCAGCTAAAAGAATAGACAGCGCCAAGAGATCCAGAAAATTACTGGTCTTGCGCTTGAAATTTTCATTCATTTGAGATATCTATGACTATACTAAATAAATTAGTCAAAGACCACTAGGAAGTCACTTAAGCGCAGTCCTTGAAATGAGTGCAGTACAGTTGCGCAATGTTTGAATTAGTTGAAAATTTGAGCATTTTCAGCTAGACTTTCGGCTACTTCAACACAGAATTGAATATTGGCCTGGTTATGTCATAATGCCACAAACTAACAGCAGGAGTTTGGGTGCCCTTAGATTAGAAGAAATTATGTGCAATGTGCCCTCCCATCATTAGCCCCCCACACTCTGAAATATGTTCCGACACTACTGGCTTGAGCTACAGTACATTTACATGTTAGTCTGGGGAGTCCTGCAGTCCGAGGCCAGCTTAATATACAGCTGACCGCTAGAGGGCAGCGTTGTTCCAGGCGAGGCTGTGATCGAGACCGTCCTGCTGTATACTGTCAAGACCTGGACGCTGATGAAGTCGCTCGAGCAACAATTGTTGACGCGGCGCACGCTGGCCTGCTGCGCGCCGCCTTCAAGATCGCCTACGCGAGTGACCAACGCGGCTTTTGTATCACCTCGCCGACCTGTTCCGTCCAATTCGACCTGCTGCGCAGTCACATGGCCACATTCATGTATGTAATGGCTTGATTTGGAATGCTTTCTATATATGTATGTTTTGCGAATAGAGGACCCGGCCACAATTCAAGCGTTATCTTTGGTCGGGGTTCTCCTCAACTACATGTACTACTTCTTAATTAACTTCTGCATTCAAAATTTAACATATACAAATTGCACACGGGATGTCAACCCCGTCGTGCTGCACACGTTTCAAACACATGGGCGCATTATATTTTGTTAGTACATGTACAAGCGTATAATAGAGACGCATCGATCGAAAGCCGGCAGATGTTGCAGAGGGTATGCATATTAATTAGCCTGTCGACTTAGTCATTTCAGGGTTCAGTTTTACTTTTTTGCGGCTGCGGCGGGTAGTTTATTGGCAGTTGACGAAGTGACCAATGTTGGAACACTTCCTATTGGCCAGTTGACGAAGTGACCGAGGTTTGAGATCGCTTCATTGGCTAGTTGACGAAACGACCAGTGATAAAACCGAGTGGATGAAATGGCCAGTTGACGAAACGCCAGTTGACGAAATGACTAGGACCCAAAATTTTGAACGGGGGGGGGCGCAGACTACTAAGGTACATATGTATTCCCTATTTGTATTTGTATTTTCCATATAAAAAATCAAAAAAATCAAACTCAACGGGGGGGCGCTCGCCCTGTGCGCCCCCCTCTAAATCCGCTACTGGCCCTGGTTTGAATTTTTATAACTATTTAATGAAGAAAACTGTAACTTAACTGCACTTATTATATAGTTTGGATTATGTCAAATTTATTTACATATTTCTTATTCTCATATAGATTTGAGTAATACCTTAGGGACTAGGTTAGACTAGGCCCATCCCATTAAGGTGGGGGCGGAGAAAGAAAATAAAAAATTGAAATGGGGTTGTTCGGGTTTTCTTCGAAACCGGTTAGCGTTGTGTTCGCACGAATCAAGCCGGAAATCGCACAGACGAATCACAACGAAATTCTTCTCCTGTTTTACTCCGACAGCCGGGGTCCTCAAGTTCCGGGGGCAGTGGCGTAGGGAGGGGGGGGGATCAGGGGGGATGTATCCCCCCCCCGAAGAGCCTGACCAAAACTTTTTTGTTGCACTTTTTCGCTATACATGCTACCATGTGAGCACTTTTACCTTGGTGTATCCCCCCCGTAGGAAATTCACCTTGGTGTATCCCCCCCCGTAGGAAATTCCTGGCTACGCCCCTGTCCGGGGGGAGGGTAGTCGTAATCGTAGCGGAGCGGTCGTGTAGCGGCGAGGTCGTTCAAATCGATGAAACACCGTAGTCGGAGATTCCTGACTCCGTAAAATAATGCGTCAAATAGCTGAGTGGTTATACTTTCAGTAGGGTAGTTGCTGCCACCACCGTAATTTACGTATTACGGAACGGATAAGTCTCAGAGCTATCTTTGGGATGAGAACTTGGTTATTTTACGCCCCACGGCCAAATGACTCAAGAAATACTACGGCTGAACGTTAACGAATGAATTATTAATGGCTAATTTAATAATGCCGGTTATTATTGAGCTCGGTTTAAGATAAACAGCAGGCGAGCATGGGATAAAGATAATATTATTATTAATGCACGAGAGATGGATTCGCTTGCTGCGGCGCCGGTGCGCTAGGTTGAACTTAATAAACGAAACGGTTAATTAATGAAAACAACTATTAAATTGAAGGAGGCGAAAATAAAAGAAAGTGGTCGTGGTGGTGGAGGAAGGGCGGAGGAGGTTTGAGGAAAACAGGGCTCAAAAAGCGGCATAAATAATCAAAAGGGGACGCTGACAAACACTGGAAACAGACGTTGGGCAACAAAATTCACGGGATGGAATAGGCTCAAATACGTTGGGACACCGCGCGGATAAACAAAATTCAACATAGGGAACGACGAATAACAGTGAAGGGACGCGACCAGGCCACGGAAAGGAAGGGGAGCTGGGCAAACGATGGACAAAAATTGGGGTGAAAAGACAGCGGATGGGACGGTATATTATAGTTTTGATTGCGCTTTAAATTATTCAAAATTAGGTTCAATCAATTACTTGTGGCATCCCGCCTGCCACACCATCTTATTTATTATTATCTACAAAATTGTAGACTATCCCTTTTGCCCTAGGCCTATACCTAAGGCTAAATTGATGATTAGGGGGTCTAGACTAACTGCTAGGTCTAGGCATTTTTTAATTTATTATATTGTACTATGCCTATAACATTTCATAAATGTTATCACAATGTATGTCTATATCTCATTATCTAGCCATGCATTGGCCTTGCATATCAAAAGTAGGGTCTAGGACTCATTGCACAGTAGGCGTGAATCACTCCTAAGAAAATAGCCTGCGTGTATACCTGGCATGCACCTCATAGAATCACGTGGAAAATTTATCGTGAAGTAGAAAAAGGATGAAAAAAGATTCATTTTAAGCATAAACTTCAAGCCTTCTAAGTTTTTAAAGCTTATAATTTAGCATTTAAATAAACCTTTGTGTATATTGATTGTCTACTGTGAAAAGTAGGCCTCTATTGTCAAAGAAATAGAGAAATAAACCAAATTATTTGCCAAAAAGGTTGATTATACAGTTCAAAAAAGGTCATTTATTGTCACAATATTAAAAAGTCATGTACTGTCGCAACACTGAGTGTAATTTTGAGAATGGGCATGCACTATTTTTTGGCATATATTTGTAAGTATCAATTTTTGTTTAGGTATATACCAAGCATGATCCAGACTATGGCATTGACACAATGTTTTTGTTGTATTTTATATGTTGGAATATATATTGATATGTGCTAAAAATGGCAAGTAGAGTACCCTTGTTATATGCTGGGAAATCCCAGTATAAAAGTCACCTAAACTATAGAATAGGCTTAGTGCTGTCTGTGTAAGCCTAATTAATATTTATAAAAAGGCAATTACTATGTCTAGTGACCATGGTTTAAATAGTGAATAACCATACAAATAAATAACAATTAATAGTAGTATTATATTATTAACAATTATTATAGATCTTAGCAAAATAAATACTTGCTATCAGCTGAGTGGCTATATAGGTAACACTTGCCTTTCTGAACTAAAAATACTATAGCAGGCTTGCGCCTAACAGCTTTTACCTAGTACCTCAAAGGCTACATCAAAGCCTTGCCCTGCCATCAAGTATAGCCTACATCAATAGGGAGTATTAGCAAAGCTATTTGGAAAGACAGCCTTGTGAAACAGGAAAGCATTTATACTAGCAATATTCAAGGATTTCATTTGATCTATCTGGTCTGTGCCACCCTTGATTGCATTGTAGTCGAGGATAACCTGCAGCTTCTAAGCTAGATATGCTGAAATGTCTAGACTGTTATGCTGCAATGACAGAATCAGTACTAGCTTATTTGTCTTGGCCTTATATGTGAAACCAACTGAATTTTGTCCTCTTTCGTACAAGCAAATTCAGTTGAGTGAAGCTTCCTATATTGGCAGGTTTATATCTATAGCGAAACCTCTTGGAAATATGCTTACATGCTGCCTAGAAAAATAAGGTTCCAGTGCTGATGACTTTATGCCAGGCTAAGTGAGTAGAAAAAATTGTCTACCATGATCCTTATGCCTGATCCTTGCAGACCTTCAGCCAATTTTAACACCATATGCTCACCAAGACTGACCTCTTAATACTTTTCACATCTAGCATATATCTCCAGGTTCTAGCAACAAGTGGTGGCTACATTGTTTAGGCACCAGAACTTGAGACCATACTTTGCCAGCTTCATTAGCATGTATTGGACATACTGGCAGTGGCCTCAGTAAGGAAATAGTTGTTCATTAGCTGTCATTGCTCCAGAAGGAGTTGCTCACAAATCTATCAAGTAGGAGGCAAATAGTTGCAAGCTTGTCTCTTAGCAGCTGTGCTTCCCTTGTTACTCAGTTGTCAAAACAAAGGAAATGAAGAAGCCTCTTGAAGCAAGACAAGCCTATTGTCTCAGAGAATATCTTTCATCTATAGTACTTGCTCCAAGGCTTCTCAATGCTCTCCATATTGCCCTTGAATATACTGCAGAAGATGCAAAGACTAAATGTAGCCATATATCTTATTTCATGTTATTAAAGACCAAGTGCAACTAAAAACACTAATGGCTTCTCAATTTGTTTTGCAAATGGTGTCTATTATATCAGTGTCAAACAAGAGTTTGAAGGCAGACTCTTTATCATGCAGTCTTGCTACAGCAAATTGCATTATGCCAGGCTGGAGGCTGGAGCCTCTGCCCAACTTATGGCAGGGAATTTGTGTTCTAGGCTTGACTGCTTAGGCTCGCGTAGCAAAATAGCACATTTCTGGCCTGTGCTGCAGGTTCTGGTGACTCTATCCTGGAAGAGTCACTAGATAAGCTTCCAGGAACACCATAAAGCTCCACCTCAAGCTTTGCCTTCTCAATGTCAGACAGAGCTTCTTCTTGGCCAGACTCTTCTAAGTCAACATGTGCATCAGGAATACTAATGTCTTGAGAAAGAATTTTCTGTGGCGTATGAGATTTGGCTTCCTGCATTGGTTTGGCCATCCTTATCACAGTGTAGAAGTGGCACTACAGCATCAGAAATTTTTTGTCAAAGCTGACAGTCAAAAGTAATGATTTTTGGTTTGCAATGGCCTTTATATATGCTGGTGCATTGGCCATAGACATTTACTTATAATATACTTGGCCATACATACTTGGAAAGCAGAAATCAGAAACCAAATAAGCTCAATTATTCAAGCTTCTATACATGACAGAGTGTTATTAATTTATATGCATAGAAAGACCCTAAAATTTGTAATTCTCCAAGAAAATTATTCAGCTAATGCATGCCATAATACTATGGATGATTGCTTATTGCTCAGTGGGGTCCAATGGACCCCCATTTATTGTTTGAGGGTTAATATAGTTTAATTAATAAGTTTTTTGTATAATTCTGATTCTATACCTATAATAGCTATGTACTAGACAAAAAAATAAATAAAGATATTAGTTATTACATAGGTAATATTCAATATTTCTAATATATTTTGCTTGAAAAAAGACATTTAAAAGGATATTTCTCTCTTCTCTTCTGCTCTTTCTCTTCTCTTTATTTTTTCTTCTTTCTCCACTCCTCTTTCATCCTTTCTCCTCTCCTCTCCTTTCCTCTTCTCTTTTCACTGGCCTGAAATCATGCACAAAGGGTAAAGTTCTCTACTTGGCCATTTGGGTCAAAATATAGTCAACTGCTGATCTAGATGCATATATGCATAGGCCCATCTGCAACCCCTGATACATCTGACAAATATCTACTAGACAAATAACTTGGCATACAGTTGTAGATATCTAGCTCATTTTAATAACCATTTGCTACACTAAGTGTTCATAGTTAATCAGATATTTTTTTGTTTTTTTTTCAGGTACAACAATCGCAATAATAACTAGATGAGCTTTTCACTGCACATATTGGGTCGTACAAATACTGTGTTTGCCAGAAGTACTATTAAAAGCTGCATCAACGCTAACAGTTTCGGCTTGAAAGCTCTATTTAGAAGCATGAGCTCGCAAAAGAAAGTGGCTGTGGTAAGTGCTATATAAAATATTTTATCTAGTATAAATATTGATAATTCACACAAATTTGTGATTTATTTTTTTAGGTTCTGTCTGGATGTGGTGTCTATGATGGCACTGAAGTACACGAGGCATCTTCGTGAGTTCATTGTTTTCTCTTAAAAATTACATCCGCCTGTAACTATCTATAACTTCAGCTCATGTTTGAATTCAACACTGTTATTTCAGCTGCCTTGTACACCTAAGCCGCGAGGGTTCAGCCGTGTCAATGTTTGCACCAGACATTGACCAGATGCACGTTATTAATCATCTGAATGGCGATGTTATGTCGGAGAAACGGTTGGTGACTATTTTGTGTGCTTGTAAAGTTTTTTTGGTATTTGTTTTAAAGTAAATTTTAGGATCTCTTGTGTGATTGATGGGGATTCAGAATCCGTTGATTGATGGAGATTCAGAATCCGTTGATTGATGGGGATTCAGAATCCGTTGATTGATGGAGATTCAGAATCCATTGATTGATGGAGATTCAGAATCCGTTGATTGATGGAGATTCAGAATCCGTTGATTGATGGAGATTCAGAATCCCTTGATTGATGGGGATTCAGAATACTTTGATTGATGGGGATTCAGAATCCGTTGATTGATGGAGATTCAGAATCCGTTGATTGATGGAGATTCAGAATCCCTTGATTGATGGAGATTCAGAATCCGTTGATTGATGGAGATTCAGAATCCCTTGATTGATGGAGATTCAGAATCTGTTGATTGATGGAAATTCAGAATCCGTTGATTGATGGAGATTCAGAATCCATTGATTGATGGAGATTCAGAATCCGTTGATTGATGGAGATTCAGAATCCGTTGATTGATGGAGATTTAGAATACCTGATTGATTGATTGATGGAGATTCAGAATCCCTTGATTGATGGAGATTCAGAATCCCTTGATTGATGGAGATTCAGAATCCCTTGATTGATGGAGATTCAGAATCCGTTGATTGATGGAGATTCAGAATCCCTTGATTGATGGAGATTCAGAATCTGTTGATTGATGGAAATTCAGAATCCGTTGATTGATGGGGATTCAGAATCCCTTGATTGATGGAGATTTAGAATACCTGATTGATTGATTGATGGAGATTCAGAATCCCTTGATTGATGGAGATTCAGAATCCGTTGATTGATGGGGATTCAGAATCCGTTGATTGATGGAGATTCAGAATCCATTGATTGATGGAGATTCAGAATCCGTTGATTGATGGAGATTCAGAATCCGTTGATTGATGGAGATTCAGAATCCCTTGATTGATGGGGATTCAGAATACTTTGATTGATGGGGATTCAGAATCCGTTGATTGATGGAGATTCAGAATCCCTTGATTGATGGAGATTCAGAATCCGTTGATTGATGGAGATTCAGAATCCCTTGATTGATGGAGATTCAGAATCCCTTGATTGATGGAGATTCAGAATCCCTTGATTGATGGAGATTCAGAATCCGTTGATTGATGGAGATTCAGAATCCGTTGATTGATGGAGATTCAGAGTCCGTTGATTGATGGAGATTCAGAATCCCTTGATTGATGGAGATTCAGAATCCGTTGATTGATGGAGATTCAGAATCCGTTGATTGATGGAGATTCAGAATCCGTTGATTGATGGAGACTTAAAATACCTGATTGATTGATTTATTGATTGATTGATGGGGATTTTAGAGTCCCTGATTCAATGATGGATAATTGATTCTCAGAATCCCTCGTACCCTGCCCAGCAACGTGCTGATCGAGTCTGCCCGAATCGCTCGCGGCAAGGCTGCGCCTCTGTCGCAACTGCGCGCCTCAGATTTCGACGCCATCATTTTTCCTGGCGGTTTCGGCGCAGCTAAAAATCTTTGCGATTTTGCAGTCAGCGGCAAGGACTGCATGGTGCAAGCGGATACCGCCAGGGTCATCGGCGAGTTTAATAAGGCCGGGAAACCTGTCGGTCTGTGCTGCATTGCTCCCGTGCTGGCTGCTAAATTGCTGCCAGGCTGTCAGGTGAGCTCAGACTTTTTATTCATTTTATCTCATCTCATTGCTTCATGCTTATGCGTTTCTATTTATCTCAGCATCTGCTCTCATCTCAGCATCTGCTCTCATCTCAGCATCTGCTCTCATCTCAGCATCTGCTCTCATCTCAGCATCTGCTCTCATCTCAGCATCTGCTCTCATCTCAGCATCTGCTCTCATCTCAGCATCTGCTCTCATCTCAGCATCTGCTCTCATCTCAGCATCTGCTCTCATCTCAGCATCTGCTCTCATTTCACGCTCTAATCTTATCTCGCGCTCTGATCTCATCTATCTTACGCTCTGACCTCATCTCATCTCACGCTCCAATCTTCTCTTACACTTTAATCTCACCTCACGTTATTATCTTATCTCACGCTCTTATCTCATCTCATGCTCTAATCTTATCTCATCTTACGCTCTGATCTGATCTCATCTCACGCTCTGATATTATCTCATGCTCTGGTCTTATCTCATCTTACGCTCTGATCTCATCTCATCTCACGCTCTGATCTTATCTCACTTTAATCTCACCTCACGCTCTGATATTATCTCATGCTCTGGTCTTATCTCATCTCACGCTCTGATCTCATCTCATCTTACGCTCTGATCTCATCTCATCTCACGCTCTGATCTTATCTCACTTTAATCTCACCTCACGCTCTGATATTATCTCATGCTCTGGTCTTATCTCATCTCACGCTCTGATCTCATCTCATCTTACGCTCTGATCTCATCTCATCTCACGCTCTGATCTTATCTCACTTTAATCTCACCTCACGCTCTGATATTATCTCATGCTCTGGTCTTCTCTCACGTTGTGGTCTTATCTCACGCTCTGATCTTATCCCAAGCTCTGATATTATCTCACAATATGTTCTAATCTCATCATCTGCTCTCATCTCACGCTCTGCTCTCATCTCATGCTCTGCTCTCATCTCACCATTTGCTTTTATCTCAATATGGTCTCATCTTACAATCTGTCCTCATCCCACTATCTGTTCTAATCTCACCGTCTGCTCTCATCTCACCCCGCCTAAATCTCGACCAGGTAACCATGGGCTCCGAGTCAGAAGAGGGCGGCCTCTGGCCTCACGCCGGAGCTACCCAGGCCATCGGGCCGCTCGGTGGCCAACACGTAATCCGCGGGGTCACCGAGTGCCTCGTTGACGACGCTAAAAAAGTGGTTACCACGCCCGCGTTCATGTGCGAAGCTCCGCTGCATCAGATCTACGAAGGAGTCGGCGCGTTGGTTCGAGAAGTGCTGCGTCTGGCCTAGAGATTTGATTGATTCGTAATCATCTAGAATCACGTAGCGTTTGCCCGTGTTTCCTTTGCTGTTTAATTCAATTTGTCCAACTTAACTCTCTCTACATACCCGCCTAAATTTACCCTCCAGTCATTTACCCTCCAGTCATTTACCCTCCCGTCATTTCATCCTTCTAAACAGGTACCGGTAATTTTTAAGAAGCCAACAATTAGGCTTTGTTTTTTTTCTTCTAAATTTCGTCATATATTTAGAATGCTTTTTGAAAAAACCGTAAAAATAAATCAAGTTCATCCATTAGTTGCTGATAGTGTTTAGATTAGTAATTACGAAAAAAAAATATCTTAATAATTTTTTTCCAAGTCAGCAGTTAGTAGTTAGTAGTAGGGTTATCGATAGAGACATTTTTCGGATAGCTAAGGGTATTAATTAGAATTTTTCAGATAGCTAGGGGATAGGGGTATTAATAGGGAATTTATTTAGATAGCTGGGGGTATTAATAGGGAATTTATTTAGATAGCTGGGGTATTAATGGGGAATTTGTTTAGATAGCTAGAGGTATTGATGAGGAATTTGCTCAGATATCTAAGGGTATTAATGGGGAATTTATTCAGATATCTGGGGGTATTAATGGGGAATTTATTCAGATAGCCAGGGGTATTAATAAGGAATTTGTTCAGATAGCTAGGGGTATTAATGGGGAATTTATTCATATAACCAGGGGTATTAATGAGGAATTTGTTCAGATAGCTAGGGTTATTAATGGGGAGTTAATTCCGATTGCTAGGGGTATTAATGTGGAATTCATAAAGTTTCACCCGTTCAAATGTAAATTTTACAATGGCTTTATCTTCACATAGTTTTTCTATTAATACTTTTCAGCGCAAAAAAATTGAATGTATAAAAAATGAAAAATGAACCAACTTGGCGTTGCAATCACAGTTCTTGCTGTTCTGTCGTCGGGCACCACTGATGAAGCGCCTTCTACCCCAAGTCCCAGCAGCGCCGCCTCTTCTACAGTCAGTTTACTGTGTCGCTGCAATGACCACAATCACTGCCAACCATTGTCAGCAAATCTGAGTGTTCCACCAGCCCCTACTACTGTTAGTAGCAATCAAAGCAGCACGAATAGCCTAGCAACTGATGTTGATGTTAGAAATTTGTTAGTATGCAAAGCACGCGGTGCCAGGCCTCACTGTTACGCGTCGAAGCATTTGGTCGGCAGTAGAATTGTAGTTCAATACGGTTGCTTAGCCAAGGATAGCAACGTATTGCAGTGCATCGGCACCTCAGCTGGTGTACACTCGACTCCCAGAGCTCTGCAGTGCTGCAACAGTAGCAATCTGTGCAATTTGTACTTTAATCCTCGCCTACCGGATGGACTGTCGCCTTTGCCATCGTCTAATCCGCCTTCATTTACCACGGGAACCAATAGTGATGACAATAAAGGTCAATTAGCAATAGGTTCCGGGTCGGCACTCACTATGATTGCTCTGGTGTCAGTCAGTGTAGCATTCGTCATTGTACTTTTAACAGCGGCTTTGTACTTTATCGTTCGCCGTCTAAGACGAAAATGTCGCAGCGGCGGCGGCGGTGGCAAGTCATTGACAACTACAGACATGATGGAGCTGAGACCCATTGGTCAGCATGGGGATCAGCACACGGTGACAACTCCTCTGACTAATGTTGACAGCCAGCAGGAGCCAATGACTCAGAGTTTGTACAGTCCGCCTGGTCTGGAGTTCAGCAGCGGCAGTGGCAGCGGTGTCCCCAAAATTGTACAGCGGACCATTGCTAAAGAGGTGAATTGGATTGCAGTCATCTGATCTGGTCTCCTCTCTGATCTCTAATATCTCTCTCTATCTTTCTAATCTCCCCTCAGATCTCTTATCTCCTGATCTCTTCTTCTGATCTCTAATCTCCCCCTTGGTTTCTGTAATCTCACCCTTCTTCTGATCACTAATCTCCCCTTTGATTTCTGTAATCTCCCTCTTCTGATCTCTAATCTCCCCTTTGGTTTTGTAATCTCACCCTTCTGATTTCTAATCTTCCCTTTAATTTCTGTAATCTCACCCTCTGGTCTCTAATCTCCCCTTTGGTTTCTGTAATCTGTAATCTCCCCTCTTATCTCTCTTTATCTCTCTCTCAGATTTTCCTATCTATCTAAATCTACTTTCTCACCTTTGTCTATAATTTCGCTTCAATTATCCCCTCATCCTTTTCCCTGATCTATTAAATATATATATCTCACCTCTAATCTTCATCTGATGTTCTGTCTAATATCTCATTCATTGTCTCTCTCTGCGCCCCTACTCTTACTTCATATATTGTCAAGATCCCTGTTACATTCGTTTGCCATTCTAATAACAGGTCTAATAAATATTCTATGCTCTGACAGAATCAAAATGACACAAGGCCCTGACATGTTTTCCTACCTAAAATTCAGGTGTGCCATCTTCAAGCCGTTGGCCGGGGCCGTTTTGGCGAAGTTTGGCGCGGCGAATGGCGCCACGAAGACGTGGCAGTGAAGGTGTTCTACTCAACCGAAGAGGCCAGCTGGGCCAGAGAGTCGTCAATCTATGAGCAGTGCCTCATGCGACACGAGAATGTGCTGGCGTTTCTGGCCTCCGACATCTGCGGGACAGGCGGCTGGACTCAGATGGTGCTCATCACTGAGTATCATCCGCTTGGCTCTTTGCACGATTTCTTAAGCCAGCAGCCCGTGCTGACGCTCGGCAACACGATTCGACTGCTGTTCTCCGCTGCCAAGGGTCTGGCATTTCTGCACACTGAGATCTGCGGCAGCCCAGGCAAGCCCGCACTGGCGCACAGGGATATCAAGAGCAGGAATATACTGGTGAAGACTGGTGGTGTCTGCTGCATTGCCGATCTGGGCCTGGCTGTGCGATACTCTAGGTGAGCTGCTGGAGTCTTGCGGTTTCTCATTGGGGAGAGAGATCCTCAGTTGCTGTGGCATACTAGACTCCCAGATACTTGCTGGGCCAGCCTCCCAGATCCTCAGTTGTTGGACCAGCCTCCCAGATCCTCAGTTCCCAGCCTCCCAGATCCTCAGTTGCTGGGCCAGCCTCCCAGATCCTCAGTTGCTGGGCCAGCCTCCCAGATCCTCAGTTGCTGGGCCAGCCTCCCAGATCCTCAGTTGCTGGGCAGACAGCCTCCCAGATCCTCAGTTGTTGGACCAGCCTCCCAGATCCTCAGTTGCTGGGCCAGCCTCCCAGATCCTCAGTTGTTGGACCAGCCTCCCAGATCCTCAGTTGTTGGACCAGCCTCCCAGATCCTCAGTTGCTGGGCCAGCCTCCCAGATCCTCAGTTGCTGGGCAGACAGCCTCCCAGATCCTCAGTTGCTGGGCCAGCCTCCCAGATCCTCAGTTGCTGGGCCAGCCTCCCAGATCCTCAGTTGCTGGGCAGACAGCCTCTCAGATCCTCAGTTGTTGGACCAGCCTCCCAGATCCTCAGTTGTTGGACCAGCCTCCCAGATCCTCAGTTGCTGGGCCAGCCTCCCAGATCCTCAGTTGCTGGGCAGACAGCCTCTCAGATCCTCAGTTGTTGGACCAGCCTCCCAGATCCTCAGTTGTTGGACCAGCCTCCCAGATCCTCAGTTGCTGGGCCAGCCTCGCAGATCCTCAGTTGCTGGGCCAGCCTCCCAGATCCTCAGTTGCTGGGCCAGCCTCCCAGATCCTCAGTTGCTGTGGCACTAGCCTCCCAGATCCTCAGTTGCTGGGATACTAGCCTCCCAGATCCCAGTTGCTGTGGCACTAGCCTCCCAGATCCTCAGTTGCTGTGGCACTAGCCTCCCAGATCCTCAGTTGCTGGGATACTAGCCTCCCAGATCCCAGTTGCTGTGGGAAACTAGCCTCCCAGATCCTCAGTTGCTGGGAAACTAGCCTCCCAGATCCTCAGTTGCTGGGATACTAGCCTCCCAGATCCTCAGTTGCTGTGGGATACTAGCCTCCCAGATACTTGATGGGCCAGCCTCCCAGATCCTCAGTTGCTGGGCCAGCCTCCCAGATCCTCAGTTGCTGGGCCAGTCAGTTACTCTCCATCACACCCCACCCCGCAGCATCAACGGCATGATCGACCCTTCGCCGCCTCTGGTCCAAGGCACCAAGCGCTACTTTGCTCCTGAGATCCTGGACTCCAGCCTGGACACCCGCTGCTTCGAGTCTCTGACCCAGGCTGACATGTACGCCTTTGCGCTGGTAGTGTGGGAGACTCTGCTGCGCTGCCGTCTCCCGGACTCCGATCCCGTGCCCTATCGGCTGCCATTCAGCGAGCACGCTCCCAACGACCCGTCTGTCGAGCTGATGCAATCTCTAGTCTGCGAACAGGCACTCAGGCCGACCGTGTGCCAGCACTGGCTGACGAGTTCCTACTCATCAGCTGTTGTTGAAATGATGACCGAATGCTGGCAGCACAGGGCTAGCGCTCGGCTGACCTCCCTTCGGGTGAAGAAATGCCTTCGGGATTTGGACGAGTCGTTTCGTCGAAGTGATGTACAAGGAGCTGAGGCTGATGGCAATTGTTAGGTTTTAATCAGCTTTAATAGTTATCATTCGACTGGGTGCTAGATGGATATAGATCATAATTCACCGCTGTTTAGGTCATTGTATTCTTCAATTCTAAAATCCCAACATCCCAAATCCCCATTTTTGAATCTCAAATCCCCATTCTCAAAATCCCAGATCCCATCCTTCGAATCCTAGATCCCCATTATCAATATCAAAGATCCCCATTATCAAAATCCCCAGATCTCAAAACTCCAGATCCACGTTATCAAAATCCCAGATCCTCATTATCAAAAACCCAGATCCTCATTATCAAAATCCCAGATCCTCATTATCAAAATCCCAGATCTTCATTATCAAAATCCCAGATCCTCATTATCAAAATCCCAGATCCTCATTATCAAAATCCCAGATCTTCATTATCAAAATCCCAGATCCTCATTATCAAAATCCCAGATCTTCATTATCAAAATCCCAGATCCTCATTATCAAAATCCCAGATCTCCACTCTCAAAATCTCAGATCCACATCCTCAAAATCCCAGATCCCCATCCTCAAAGTCCCAGATCCCAAATCTATTCTAGTCTAATCCCCTAAAAGATCTCAAGTCCTAAACACCATGGTTGCCTTTGTAGTAAAAGCGCATATTTTGTTATGTATTAATAATTGTTTTATTAACTGTAGTAAGAATTGCACAGCGCACTTGCCTTGCTCCGATTACAAAGTTAATCTTAGTTTTCCAGCTGTGCCCTTTTTCAATTATTTATGTTTAATTTCTTCAAATACACATCTTTCAACTTCACAATGACTGTAGACTAAATTACGAAAAAATATATAATTCTTTTATTCTACTTCAAGTAGCGAAAATGTTTATTTTATGCCGAACTTGTTATTACTGCTTGATTTTTACTACTAATGCAATACTTATATTACACTTTCTCCTGCATATTGTGCATTAATGTTAACTTGAGCAGGTTTTTAAATTAAATATTTAACTGCGGCCTTTCACTGATTATTAGGCAACTGTTTTGTACATAATTGTCTTCTTTTATTCAATGTTTTTATTAAGTTCTGTTTTTATATCTAAACTGCTTATAATGATGTATCTATATGCTTTTGTTTGTATCACCTGCAGATACCACCGCCTTAATAATATATGACATATATCCATATATACTCATTTTTATCGATTTTAAAATAGACTTGGAATCTTTTTATTGTGGTCAAAGTTGGGGTCATTTTAAGGTCAAGTAATCGAAGGCCAAATGTCAATTGCAGGTCAAATAATCATGGCTTAAGGTCGCATAAAGTAAATTGGAGTTACAGTTTGAGGTCTTATGAAGGTCAGGGGGTTGTAGGGTTTGGAAGGAAGGGGTTGTAGCCTAGTGGTCAGAGCGTCGGACTCTCGACGCTTGGTTGTTGGTTGTCGGTTGTTGGTTCGATTCTTGACCCACTGGAACAATTTATGTCCTTAAGCAAGACACTTAACTCTGAATTGCTTCAGTTCAATCAATTATTATTATTATGAAGGTCAAGTAATCACAGCTTAGGGTCATGTGAAGGTCAAACAATTGCAGGTTAACGTTGTATGAAGGTCAAAGAATCACAGTTTAAGGTCATATAAAAGTCAAACAATCATAACTTAGGGTCTTATGAAGGTCAAGCAATCATAGCTTAGGGTCATGTGAAGGTCAAACAATCATTGCTTAGGGTCTTATGAAGGTCAAGCAATCATAGCTTAGGGTCATGTAAAGGTCAAACAACCGCAGTTTAAGGTTGTATGAAGGTCAAAGAATCACAGGTTAAGTTCATATGAAGGTCAAACAATCATAGCTTAGGGTCATATGAAGGTCAAGCAATTATAGCTTAGGGTCATGTAAAGGTCAAACAATCACAGCTCACAGGACTGAAGCAGCACATGACTGCTTGAGTCATGTGAAGGTCAAACAATCGCAGGTTAAGGTTGTATGAAGGTCTAAGAATCACAGGTTAAGGTCATATAAGGGTCAAACAATCATAGCTTAGGGTCTTATGAAAGTCAAACAATCATAGCTTAGGGTCATGTGAAGGTCAGAGAATCACTGGTTAAGGTCATGTGAAGGTTAAAGAATCACTGGTTAAGGTCTTTATAAAAGTCAATGAGTCACAGCTCTGGGTCATATGAAGGTCAAAAATTACAATTTATGGTCGTATAAGGGTCACACGCCATCCTGCACCCCCGCCAACGCCCCGCAGACGACCCCGGACTCTATTCAACGCCAGGTGTGGGACGGCAAGCTGCCTGTCTGTTTCGTTCTGCCCGAAGACCCAGACGTGCCGCCGCTCTACTCGCTGGTGCCTCGAGTCGGCTACTTCCCCGCTCTGCTGGACCGGCTCCGGGCGCACCTGTCGCGGCACGCCGGAATTGACGAGGACTCCCCAGGTGCTCAACAGCTTTGGCTTCGCAGCGCCGGTCGTCCACTTCGCTGGCACCTACCAGTCGGCCTCCTGTACGATTTGGAACGACCGAAACCTCCTCCGTTGCCATGGGAAGTGGAGATTCGAACTCGCGACTTTCCAACTGACGAACTAGTATCCTTCGGACCTAATAACAGTTTGGAATCGTATTTTCTGTATTGCCTCAAGGAGGCGGACGCTTTGAAGCACCGGGCTCGGGTGATTAACGAGATGGGCGAGCGGGAGCATCGCCAGCTTTGGCAGGGTCTGCTGAATGATCAGTTCGATCAGTTCTCAGTTGTCAACCGGAAATTGATGGAAGGCGAAGCCAAGTACTTGCCGTTTCGTATCTATCAGCAGGAAGCCGATGGTAAGCGTGGGGAGAAGTGTCCTAAATTAATCCTAAGTATCGCTTCTTTAATCTCCATGCTACTGAGAATCGCCTTTTAATCTCACCTGAGAATCGCCCTGCCTAAAATCTCACCTGAGAATCGCTCTGCCTTAAATCTCACCTGAGAATCGCCCTGCCTAAAATCTCATCTCAGAATCGCCCTGCCTAAGATCTCACCTGAGAATCGCCTTTCCTAAAATCTCACCTGAGAATCGTTTTTTAAACTCACCCGAGAATCGCCCTGTCTAAAATCTCACCTGAGAATCGCTCTGTCTAAAATCTCACCTGGGAATCGCTGTCTAAAATCTCACCTGGGAATCGCCCTGCCTAAAATCTCACCGGAGAATCGCCTTTCCTAAAATCTCACCTGAGAATCGCCTTTTAAACTCACCCGAGAATCGCCTTGCCTAAAATCTCACCTGAGAATCGCCTTTTAAACTCACCCGGAAATCGCCTTGCCTAAAATCTCACCTGAGAATCGCTCTGCCTAAAATCTCACCTGAGAATCGCTCTGCCTCAAATCTCCTTTAAGAATCGCCCTGCCTAAAATCTCCTCTAAAATTCGCCCTGCCTAAAATCTCACCTGAGAATCGCCTTTAACTCTCTGCCATCCCGCAGGCGGCCTGTCTGTTCTGCAGTGCCTGGCCAAGCCTCACCGTGAAGACTCAACTCCGTTGACCTTATCGGACCTATTAAGAATTTGTCTGCCAAATTTCACCGATCCGGTCACATTGGCAACGCACGGCGTCTCGTTGCCAATGGAGACGCCGTTGGCTTGGGCCTACGATAAGCTGGCTTATCCCGATAATTTCTTACACCTGGTGCTGCAGCCCGGCAGGTGCAACAGCGCCGGCGATGGCGAGAGCTCCGCTATGCAGCTTGACAGCTCAAGCGAATCCTGACTGTGATATGATATGACTGATAGTCGATTATTGGGGGTTTCCTGTGTACATTTGGGTGTGTTGCTATGCTATTGCTGTGTACATTTTATGTGTACACTGAGGCTTGTATGTACATTTGGGTGAACACTGAGGCTTGCATGTACATTTGGGTGTACACTTAGGCTTGTATGTACATTTGGGTGTACACTGTGGCTTTTATGTACATTTGGGTGTACACTGAGGCTTGTATGTACATTTTGGTGTACACTGAGGCTTGTATGTACATTTGGGTGTACACTGTGGCTTTTATGTACATTTGGGTGTACACTGAGGCTTGTATGTACATTTGGGTGTACACTGTGGCTTGTATGTACATTTGGGTGTACACTGAGGCTTGTATGTACATTTGGGTGTAACACTGAGGCTTGTATGTACATTTGGGTGTACACTGTGGCTTGTATGTACATTTGGGTGTACACTGAGGCTTGTATGTACATTTGGGTGTAACACTGAGGCTTGTATGTACATTTGGGTGTACACTGAGGCTTGTGTGTACATTTAGGTGTACACTGAGGCTTGTGTGTACATTTGGGTGTACATCTTGGCTTGTACGTACATGAGGGTGTACATTAAGGCCTGTATATGTACGTTTGAGTGTACATAAAGGCTTGGTTGTACATTTCAGTATATTTTAAAGCTGATGTGTACATTTGGTTGCTAATTAAAGTTTGTATGTACGATAAGGTATTGCAGCCTTTGCAGACTTATTAGCATTGAAATTTAACGTCATCCAGACAGGCACTTGAGTGTTCGTGTGTAAATACCTGTGTCTGTGTGTGTGTGTCGTTTTTGCTTACGTTTTTTAATACCATATAAGATGATTATTCTGTTCTCCTGTCCGCTATAAACGCCGCAAATATTAGATGTTGTTCAGTATATTTTGTCAATTGTCCACGATTGTTGAACTTCAGTTTATAAAATATTTTTTTAGCATGCATAGCACTTAAATTGGTCTTTCCAGTCAATTTTGTAATTATATATGTACTTATGTACAGTACTGAATAGTGTTGTGTACTGCTATGATTTTCCAGGAACCCCTGTCTATGTCAGCTACTCGCATGATATGATAAACAGTTTCATTGAAGTAAAAGATACAATCATTTTAATTATGAAGCGTTTAGTAGCCTAATAAACGATAATAAATTATTATCATTATAAATACTGTTTGTACACACAAACTCTTCATAAAAATGTTTTTAATTAATTTATTTATTTATCAATAATATGCTGACAGTCTACTAAAAACTTCAGGGGTTCTAGTCTTGCTCAAGGGCACAAATTGTTCCAGTGGGATCGGGATCGAACCCCACCCCCCCCCCACCTTCTATTCGTGAGTCTGGCGCTCTAACAGGCTGCAACCCCCTGAAAACATTACAATATTCGTCATAAAACAGTTAAAACACAAAATTCGTTGTTTAATTTCTGGTCGTGAACGAACAGTTGTTATTACGACCCATAATTTATTTTTTTTTGTTACTATAGGAGTCAAATTTATTATACAGAATATCAGATAGTGAAGTATCGTTTTACTTTTACTAATAAGGTACATATATGTATAAGTACGCTATGAATGAAGCCGCAGGACAAGACGAAAAAACGCTTTTTTTTGTTATATTTATTTACCTGTATACCCCTAAAACCTGGACACCTGGATACCCGGACACCCCTAAGCCCTGCCCGGACAGCATTAAACCATCTTAGTTTCTTAAAACCATCTAAAACCCTCCGGACACACCCCTAAAACACACCAGAGCCCCTGAAGCCCCTTTTGGACATCCCTAAACCCCTCGGACATCCCTAAAATCCCCGGACACCCCTGAAACCCCTCGGACACCCTAAAAAACCTTTAGACACCCTTGAAAGCCCCTGGACACCCCAAAAGCTTATAACCCTATAAAAATTAAATCCAACTTAAACTGCTTTACGATGGCCGAATCGAACCACTAACAGAGGTGAATAAAAGTACAAAACAAGGACAAAAACGCAGAGCTAATTTTGTTTTTTTTGACAATAGAGAGCTGACAGAACCTTATTTAATAAGATTTTTTGATATTTTAGAAAAACACGTACTACATATAGTACTATTGAGATTCAGTAGTCTGGACGATTCTATTATCTTAATTTTTATGTAGCAGACGAATACAGGTGCAATGAATTGTGCTGCTCCGGCCGCTGCTGCTGCTGCTGCTGCTGCTGCTGAGCCGCAGTCGATAGTTGCAGCAAAGTAGAAGAGGTACCAGCGTTGCTACAGTTCGGTATTTGATTGGGCTGTCTGCTGCTTGAGATCGCAGACTCCAGGTAGCCTGAAAAAATAAAGTTTTGACCTAACTGGTGAATATCATTATAGCATCTGCTGTTTTGGAATTGCTGTGTTGTCGTAACTCACAAAGGCGCAGAGAGTTGTACATACTAGTCTATGAGCCGCTCTACACCCCGTGTGAGCGTGTGTATGATCAGTGCCAATTCAAGACTACTTACATGTACAATGTAAGTGGAAGGTCAAGAAACAAATTTTCTTAGAAAATGTTGTTATTGCTCTCGATAGGAGGCAGACCCAATGTTCATCTTCTGATATGTTGTTTTTTATAGCTCTATTGATATTCATAACGTTTTTTGTTTAGAGGATTAGGATTCTATGTTGATTTCTTCTCAGTGGCGTAGCTAAGGGGCCCAATCGCCTGGGGGGTGGGGTTAGGCGCGGCGGATACCAAAAACCAGGAGGCAATTGAGTGCCTGCGGCGCCAAAATGAGTGCCTGCGGCGCCAAAATGAGTGCCTGCGGCGCCAAAATGAGTGCCTGCGGCGCCAAAATGAGTGCCTGCGGTGCTAAAATGAGTGCCTGCAACGCCAAAATGAGTGCCTGCGGTGCTAAAATGAGTGCCTGTGGCGCTAAAATGGTGGCTGCAGCGCTAACATGAGTGCCTGCGGCGCCAAAATGAGTGCCTCAGGCGCTAGAATGAGTGCCTGCGGCGCTAAAATGAGTGCCTGTGGCGCTAAAATGAGTGCCTGCGGCGCCAAAATGAGTGCGTGCGGCGCCAAAATGAGTGCCTGCGGCGCTAAAATGAGTGCCTGCGGCGCCAAAATGAGTGCCTGCGGCGCCAAAATGAGTGCCTGCGGCGCTAAAATGAGTGCCTGCGGCGCGAAATTAGTGCCTGCGGCGCCAAAATGAGTGCCTGCGGCGCTAAAATGAGTGCCTGCGGCGCCAAAATGAGTGCGTGCGGCGCCAAAATGAGTGCCTGCGGCGCTAAAATGAGTGCCTGCGGCGCCAAAATGAGTGCCTGCAGCGCCAAATGAGTGCCTGCGGCGCTAAAATGAGTGCCTGTGGCGCCAAAATGAGTGCTTGCGGCGCCAAAAGTGGCAATGGCATAAGGCATGGCCAGTCAGGCCAACCCGGCCCCCCCAATTGAAATTCCTGGCTAAGCCACTGGATTTCTTGATACATGTAGGTCCTTGATGGGTGCGCACAGTATTGACTCAAGAGAAATGGGGGCAGTTAATGACTCAAAACGACACTTTCGGCGACTGACTCTCAAGGCCAACAGGGCCACAAGTTTAAATGCGTGTATAGGCGTACAACTAGCTAATCGGACTAAAGCTGATAATGATTGACTTACCGAAGTTCAACTGCAACTGAGGAGCTGTGGAACCCGGCACACTGACTGAGCCAGCAGCTGCTGCTGGTGCTCCTCCTCCAACTACCAGCTTCGATGATGCGTTCCGTGGCACAACGAATGGCACTGTTGATCCAGACGCTGGCGTCAACAATGACGCTGTGGTCAGCAGGGGCTGATTCTGTCCAGTTGCATTCGGCGCAGGTGTCTTGACTACCGTCGTCAACTGTGGCGGCAGCGAATTCGAGGACAGCAGCTCGGGAGAGGAACCGTCAGATGAGGCCGGTGACATGCTCTGACAGGACTCTGGCGAAGGAGCGGTTGCGGACTAACTAATTGACTAACTAAATGACTGACTAACTAACTAACTAACTAACTAACTAACTAACTAACTGACTAACTAACTAACTAACTAACTAACTAACTAACTAACTAACTAACTAACTAACTAACTAACTAACTAACTAACTAACTAACTAACTAACTAACTAACTAACTAACTAACTAACTAACAAACTAACTAACTAACTAACTAACTAACTAACTAACTAACTAACTAACTAACTAACTAACTAACTAACTAACTAACTAACTAACAAACTAACTAACTAACTAACTAACTAACTAACTAACTAACTAACTAACTAACTAACTAACTAACTAACTAAGTAACTAAGTAACTAAGTAACTAACTAACTAACTAACTAACTAACTAACTAACTAACTAACTAACTAACTAGCTAACTAACGAACTGAGCAGCCAAAGTCACTCACCAACTGGCCTATCGCCGCCTTCTACTCCATTACAATTGACGCAGAACTGCAGAGCAGCCGGCAGCGGCCCGGTCAAACCCCGTTTGATCTCTTCCGCCGCTAATCGACGCAGCTCCAGGTGCGACTGGTCGCTGAAGAATGCGGAACCTGGCGTGACCATGATGTTGAGCTGCGGCTGCTGCGGCCGTGGCGCAGGGCTGCCCTCCAGATCGGATGTAGCGGAGTCTGAGCATAGGGTTTTGAATAATTTTATATTTTAGGGAGGGAAGCTGGCTAGGTTTACAGAAATTAATTAGGAGTTTAGGAGGGGGTGGGATCTGGACAGAATTTTACTCACATCCATTCAGCCCGAGCTCAGCCAGCATGGCCCCGCTGCCGTCCGGGGTGTCCAGTCCAAGCCCGCGGATTGTGCCGTCCTTGAGCGCTTCAGCAACTGCTAACTCGTCCATCAGAGAGACGGAGCAAGTGTTGATCAGGTAAAAACCTGAAAGGAATTTAAGCAGAGATTACTCAGAGATCACACAGGGATCACTCAGAGATCACTCAGAGATCACTCAGAGATCACTCAGAGATCACTCAGAGATCACTCAGAGATCACTCAGAGATCACTCGGAGATCACTCAGAGATCACTCAGAGATCACTCAGAGATCACTTAGAGATCACTCAGCGTTAACTCAGAGATCACTCAGAGATCACACTGAAATGATTAAGATGTCAATGAAGTCAGAGAGAAGTCTAAAAGGTCAGGTGACCCCCCCTCCCTCCCGACTCACCTGTCTTCTTGGCGCACTCCCGAATCAGGCGCCGGCTCAGCAGACCGCGGTTGGCTGCGGTGGGCGGGCAGTGAAGGCTGAGGCAGTCTGCCGCGGCCAGCAGGCCCTCCAAACTGTCGGCGCGGCTGACGCCGAGGCCTCGGTCAGCGCCATCGGGTAGGTTGGGATCGAATGCCACCACTTCGAAGCCGAAGGCCTTGGCGCGAAGAGCAACGGCAGTGCCAACACGTCCTGTCGAAATTCGGGACGGTTGCTGGCTCACTCATGTGCTCATGACCTCATGAAATCACTCATTACCTCACCCATCATGTACTCAATAATGAACTCACTCATGAACTCAGTCAACACCCCACTCATAAACTCAGTCATGAACTCACCCAACACCTCACTCATGAACTCACTCATGAACTCACTCATGAACTCACTCATGAACTCACTCATGAACTCACTCATGAACTCACTCATGAACTCACTCATGAACTCACTCATGAACTCACTCATGAACTCACTCATGAACTCACTCATGAACTCACTCATGAACTCACTCATGAACTCAGTCAACACCTCACTCATAAACTCACTCAACACCTCGCGCAACAATCATGCCTCCAATTTTAATGCCATTGAATTGCGAATTCAAAACATTAAATTTTCAAACAAGCTCATTTTAACAACTGCCTTAGAGACACCGTCTTTATTCAATAAGCCGCTTGTAAAATGCAATTTCTTTAATAAAAATATTCGACTACGATTCAGATAAATGAGATTATTTACCACGAGGTCAGATCTGATGGGTTTGTTAGCCAGCAATAATCCTTGAGGATCAGTTTACTGATCTGATGAAATGAAATCCCTTTTTTCCAGTATTAAAGGGGATTGGAGCCATCAACTGTGATTTGACAAAATCTAAATTTCTAACAAGAGGCTTAGAAGCCTTTGTAATTCAGTGTTTTTGAGTGAGGTTATCCGGATTCGGTTCAATGATTCTGAATTGATTTTGATAGCCAAGTTGAAGCCTTTTCGAGGGATTGAGAAGGGATAGAGTGTGGATAGAGAGGAGATAGAGGGGATAGAGAGGGGATAGAGATAGAGAGGATAGAGAGGGGATAGAGATAGGGGATAGAGAGGGGATAGAGAGGGGATAGAGAGGGGATAGAGAGGAGATAGAGAGGAGATAGAGAGGGGATAGAGAGGGGATAGAGAGGAGATAGAGAGGAGATAGAGAGGGGGTAGAGAGGAGATAGAGAGGAGATAGAGAGGAGATAGAGAGGAGATAGAGAGGAGATAGAGAGGAGATAGAGAGGAGATAGAGAGGAGATAGAGAGGAGATAGAGAGGAGATAGAGAGGGGATAGAGAGGAGATAGAGAGGAGATAGATAGCGGATAGAGAGGGGATAGCGAGGGGAGCATGGAGTGGAAATGAGTTGAATACAGGGAGGCAGAGCTGCAGTGAACACAGAACTAAAATTAGATCAAAGGATTTTGCGTAAGGCCATCATGCACGCACACAGTAAAAAGTAGGAAATAATTAATTGTTTCGAAAAACGCCCAGACCAGGATGGTGATTCCGTCTTTTGAGTCGGTGGTCTTGCATCCTTTCAAACCTGCGTCCTCTGGATGAGCCCTCGGACTGGCTCATGCAATTAGCAACACGAAATTGGCAATCTTGGACTCATGCGAGCGCGTGAGACCACGAAATGATTCGAGCTGTGATTTGGCCAATAGAAATTTGGTCTATGCATGTAGCTGGTTCTGCCTGGGGCCAGACAGACAGATAGATAAATATAGAAATTGGGCTATGTTATCAGACGCTGGCTGGTTGCTCCTAGTCTAACCTAATTAATTCTGCTTCCGATGTATACCAAGTTCGTGTCGAGAGGAACCTGTTTATAAGCTCTATGCAAGCATTTACAGTCTCAGTTGTTGAAACTCATCAATCATTTTGGTTTTACTTGAATTCACCTTCAGAATGCCGCCATTTTTTCGAGTTGGCGTGGGTGTAAAATGTTGGTTGTGTATTCGGGTGAGCAGGTGTTGACTACAGACTGAAAGGAGATTGAAGGGAGATTGAAGGGAAGTTGAAGGGAGTTTGAGGCGAGAATGAAAGGAGATTGAAGGGAGATTGAAGGGAGATTGAAGGGAAATTGAAGAGAAATTGAAGGGAAATTGAAGGGAGATTGAAGGGAGATTGAAGGAAGATCGAAGGGAGATTGAAGTGAGGTTGAAGGGAGATTGAAGGGAGATTGAAGAGAAATTGAAGGGAGATTGAAGGGAGATTGAAGGGAGATTGAAGGGAGTTTAAATATTCATACGACACAGAAAAATATAACTAAAAATGATTTTAAAGAGCATTAAAACAAAATTAATTTCCTGCCATCCGGGCAGCAGATCACCGAGCTCACCAAAGCCAACAATGCCCAGAGTTTGACCTCGGATTCGAGTGGCTCCCTGGGCCAGCTCGGCCAGTCTGTCGATGCTGATTGGCCAGCCAGATTCGGAGCCGAGCTCGGCCACGGCACTGGCGGCGATTCGAGCCGTTCTTCGGTAGAGGTTGAGCACCAGGCTGATGGTGGAGTCTGCGGTCTCTTCTACGCAGGCCCCGGAAATGCTGGACACCCAAATTCCTGCGGGATGAAACGCGAGCGTTGGATGTTTTAGATGCTGACCTGTTAGCTTTACAAATTCACGGGTTCACGGATTCACTGGTTCACGGGTTCACAGGTTCACAGATTCACAGATTCACAGGTTCATAAGTTCACGAATTCACATGTTTACAAATTTACAGATTCACAGGCTCACATTTTCACAGGTTCATAGGTTCACGGCTTCACAGGTTCAACCGGTTCACAGATTCACAGGTTTATAGGTTCCCGGATTTACACGCTCACGTGTTCACAGGTTCACAGATTAGCAGATTAACGAGTTAAAAGATTCACAGCTTCACAGATTCACAGGTTCCCAGATTTACAGATTCACAGATTCACAGATTCACAGGTTCATAAGTTCACGAATTCACATGTTTACAAATTTACAGATTCACTGGATCACAGATTCACAGGTTCATAGGTTCACGGCTTCACAGGTTCATAGGTTCCCGGATTTACACGCTCACGTGTTCACAGATTCACAGATTAGCAGATTCACGGGTTAACAGATTCACAGTTTCACAGATTTACAGATTTACAGGTTCACAGATTCACAGGTTTCAATATTTACAGATTCACAGGTTCACAGATTCACAGATTCACAAATTCACAGGTTCACAGATTCATATATTCACAGGTTCATAAGTTCACGAATTCACATGTTCACAGGCTCACAGGTTAGCAGATTCACGGGTTCACCGATTCATGGGTTCACAGTTTTACGGATTCACAGATTCACTGATTTACAGATTCACAGGTTCGCAGATTCATAAGTTCAGAGATTCACAGGCCCACAGGTTAGCAGGTTCAATGATTCACAAATTTACAGATTCACAGATTTACGAGTTTACAGATTCACAGATTCTCATGCAGGTTCATAGTCCGGCTGACTTAATATATTCCCAGATTTATGTGTTCACAAATTCATGGATTCACAGATTCCTATACTAAAAAATTATTGATTCGCGCGTTCACAAATTCACATCTTTGCATATTCACCAATTCATAGATTTTCATATTATAGCAGAAATCAGAATGCGTGTCAAATCCGCAGAATTTCTTAGAAAGAAATTTTCCGGCTTTAAATAACGAAAGCCAGAATTGGTCGACAATAAAAAGGGACAATTTCATGCCAGAATTTTAAGATTTAAACAAAAAATGACAATGGTGCCCATTCAAATCGGGTGAAAATCTGAAAAGCACCGGTCCAGATAATTTAATTTAATCTTCATTCATTACCCAGGGTGGGGCAGCCGGGATCGGGGCTTTGCATGGCTAGTTTCTGAGAAAATCTGCGGGTGCCAGCATGGAGATTGCAAGAGGAGCCAGGGAGGCCCAGAGACAGCCTGGAGTGGCACCTGGGAGTAGGAATGGCGCCTCACTTTATGGGGGTTGGCGCCTCACTTTATGGGGGTGGCGCCTCCCTTTATGAGGGTGGCGCCTCATTTTAATGGAGTGGCGCCTCACTTTATGGGGATGGCGCCTCACTTTATGGGGGTGGCGCCTCACTTTATGGGGGTGGCGCCTCACTTTATGGGGATGGCGCCTCACTTTATGGGGGTGGCGCCTCACTTTATGGGGGTGGCGCCTCACTTTATGGGGATGGCGCCTCACTTTATGGGGATGGCGCCTCACTTTATGGAGGTGGCGCCTCATTTTATGGGGTAGGCGCCTTACTTTATAAGGGTGGCGCCTCACTTTACGAGAGCGGCGCCTCATTTTAATGGAGTGGCGCCTCACTTTACGAGAGAGGTGCCTCATTTTCAGAGGCTGGCGCCTCATTTTCCGGGGGTGGCGCCTCATTTTATGGGGGTGGCGCCTCATTTTATGGAGGTGACGCCTCATTTTATGGGGGTGGCGCCTCGCATTTTATGGATATGGCGCCTCATTTTCTGGGGGTGGCGCCTCATTTTCCGGGGGTGGTGCCTCATTTTATGGGGGTGGCGCCTTATTTTATGAGCGTGGCGCCTCGCATTTTATGGATATGGCGGCTCATTTTATGGGGGTGGCGCCTCATTTTACGGATATGGCGCCTCATTTTCTGAGGGTGGCGCCTCATTTTATGGGGGTGGCGCCCCTATTTTCTGGGGGTGGCGCCTCATTTTCTGAGGGTGGCGCCTCATTTTCTGGGGGTGGCGCCTCATTTTATGGTGGTGGCGCCTCATTCTATGGGGGTGGCGCCTCATTTTATGGGGGTGACGCCTCATTTGATACAATTTTATGCTAAAATTTTAAAGGCTGCAATGCCAGCCTACAGGGGGTAGGGACATTGTCCGGGATTAGGGCCAGAACTGGCTCTCCAGATACTGGCTTTCAAACCCCTTGGCGAAGATTATGACTCGGCCATTTAAGAGATTGCGTACGGGCGAACTCCCCCCCGAAGCTAATTAGCAACCCCTATGGTCTTTCTTCTTCCGTCTCTTCTTTGTGAGAGACGGGGGTCCAGTCCGTTCATCTTTTAATTTGCTTAAAAATCACTCCCTTCATCTCTCGTCTCCCATGTGTGGCTGCTGCCCGCTGGCTTTACGAGTAGACTAAAAGACCGTCTTCAAATTGATGAGTTAGATACAAATTTTCTGTCACATTCAATGCTGATTATATTTGCTTTATTTTTATGATTTTTAATGTAACATTTAAATACATTTTAGCGCGGTTTAGGTACACGATGCATGGTCGAGATTGTGGGATTCGAAGATAACAGAATCTCTCAGCTCCACAGATCCCCAGATCCCTCAGATTTCCCAGATCCCCATATCCTCAGATCCCCATATCCTCAGATCCCCAGATCCCCAAATACCCAGATCCCTCAGATTTCCCAGATCTCCAGATCCCTCAGATTTCCCAGATCTCCAGATCCCTCAGATTTCCCAGATTTGCAGATCCCCGGATCCCTAGATCCCCAGATCCTCAGATTTCCCAGATTCCCAGATCCTCAGATTTCCCAGATCCCCAGATCCCCAGATCCCTCAGATTTCCCAGATTCGCAGATCCCCAGATCCCCAGATCTCCAGATCCCTCAGATTTCCCAGATTTGCAGATCCCTCAGATTTCCCAGATTTGCAGATCCTCCGATCCCCAGATCCCGCAGATTTCCCAGATCCCCAGATCCCCAGATCCCCAGATCCCCAGATCCCCAGATCCCTCAGATTTCCTAGATTTGCAGATCCCCAGATCCCTAGATCCCCAGATCCTCAGATCCCCAGATCCCCAGATCCCGCAGATTTCCCAGATCCTCAGATCCCCAGATCCCCAGATCCTTCAGATTTCCCAGATTCCCAGAACCTCCGATCCCCCGATCGGGCAGATTTCCCAGATTCCTAGATCCCTAGATCCCCAGATCCCCAGATCCCCAGATCCCCAGATCCCCAGATCCTTCAGATTTCCCAGATCCCCAGATCCCCAGATCCTCAGATTTCTCAGATTCCTAGATCCCCAGATCCCTCAGGTTTTTCAAATTCCCAGATCGCCAGATTCCTCAGATTTTTCAAATCCCTAGATTCCCAGTTCCCCTGATCCCTCAGATTTCTTAGATCCTCAGATCCCCAGATCCCTCAGGTTTTTCAAATCTCCAGATCCCCAGATCCCCAGATCCCCAGATCCCTAGATCCCCAGATCCCCAGATCCCCAGATCCCCAGATCCCCAGATCCCTCAGATTTCCCAGATCCCCAGATTTTCCAGATCGCCACATCTCCAAATCCCCACATCCCCCACATCCTCAGATCCTTAGATCCCTTAAGTCTTCAGATTCCTCAGATCCCCACATTCTAATCCCAGCTCACCCAAGCTCCTGGCAGCGGGCAGGTCGATGTTCTCGCAGCCGGGTCCCAGCTGCACCAGCAGCCGCAGCCGCTTGAACTGGGCCAGCTCGGACCTGCCGAGTCGAATCGTGGACCACATGATGGCCACTGTGGCTTCGTTCAGCACCTGAGAAGGAGTAGGGGATGCAAGAGGTTTGAGAAGAGTGAACAGGTTGAGTAATGGTGAATAACTCACCACATTTTGCAAACATTGAATTCCACAAATTGCCTCGCCTGATTTTACCGTTTATATTTAAACTAACTAATATACGTATAGAGAGAAAATAGAAGTTAAAGCTGTACTCACCATTAGTTCATGATTTCATAAATTCATAGATTCGCATATTAATTTATTCACATAAGATAATGTGTGAGTTCACCTTAAAAAATAAGGGAGAGGAGAGAAGAGAAGAGAGAATAGAGAAGAGAGATGAGAGGGGAGAGAGAAGAGATGAGAGAGAAGAGAAAAACGAAAAGAGATAAGAGAGAAGAGAGAGGAGAGAAGAGAGAAGAGAAGAGAGATGAGGGAGAAGAGAGAAGAGAGAAGAGATGAAAGAGAAGACAGAAGAGAGAAGAGAGAAGAGATGAGAGAGAAGAGAGAAGAGATGAGAGATGAGGGAGAAGAGAGAAGAGAGAAGAGATGAAAGAGAAGACAGAAGAGAGAAGAGAGAAGAGATGAGAGAGAAGAGAGAAGAGAGAAGAGATGAGAGAGAAGAGAGAAGAGAGAAGAGAGATGAGAGGGGAGAGAGAAGAGATGAGAGAGAAGAGAAAAACGAAAAGAGATAAGAGAGAAGAGAGAGGAGAGAAGAGAGAAGAGAAGAGAGATGAGGGAGAAGAGAGAAGAGAGAAGAGAAGAGAGATGAGAGAAAAGAGAAGAGAGAGAAGAGAGAGGAGAGAAGAGAAGAGAGAGATGAGAGATGAGAGAGAAGAGAAGAGAGAAGAGAAGAGAGAAGAGAAGAGAGATGAGGGAGAAGAGAGAAGAGAAAAGAGATGAAAGAGAAGAGAGAGGAGAGAAAAGAGAAGAGAAGAGAGAGATGAGACATGACAGAGAAGAGAGAAGAGAAAAGAGAGAAGAGATGAGAGAAGAGATGAGAGAAGAGATGAGAGAAGAGAAAATAGATGAAAGAGAAGAGAGAGGAGAGATGAGGGAGAAGAGAGAGGAGAGAAGAGATGAGAGAGAAGAGAGAAGAGAGAAGAGATGAGAGAGAAGAGATGAAAGAGAAGACAGAAGAGAGAAGAGAGAAGAGATGAGAGAGAAGAGAGAAGAGAGAAGAGATGAGAGAGAAGAGAGAAGAGAGAAGAGATGAGAGAGAAGAGAGAAGAGAGAAGAGATGGGAGAGAAGAGAGAAGAGAGAAGAGAAGAGAGATGAGAGAAAAGAGAAGAGAGAGAAGAGAGAGGAGAGAAGAGAAGAGAGAGATGAGAGATGAGAGAGAAGAGAAGAGAGAAGAGAAGAGAGAAGAGAAGAGAGATGAGGGAGAAGAGAGAAGAGAAAAGAGATGAAAGAGAAAAGAGAGGAGAGAAAAGAGAAGAGAAGAGAGAGATGAGACATGACAGAGAAGAGAGAAGAGAAAAGAGAGAAGAGATGAGAGAAGAGATGAGAGAAGAGATGAGAGAAGAGATGAGAGAAGAGAAAATAGATGAAAGAGAAGAGAGAGGAGAGATGAGGGAGAAGAGAGAAGAGAGATGAGGGAGAAGAGAGAGGAGAGAAGAGATGAGAGAGAAGAGAGAAGAGAGAAGAGATGAGAGAGAAGAGAGAAGAGAGAAGAGATGAGAGAGAAGAGATGAAAGAGAAGACAGAAGAGAGAAGAGAGAAGAGATGAGAGAGAAGAGAGAAGAGAGAAGAGATGAGAGAGAAGAGAGAAGAGAGAAGAGATGAGAGAGAAGAGAGAAGAGAGCTGAAAAGAGACACAAGCCACGATCAGTCCGGATTGCCATCGTGAAATTTCAAACGAAGTTCACGCGGGCCGGAGTTGCCGACCCCGTGACTGAAACACCAATGAAATTCTCTCCAAACCTTCTCGTGAACTTCGGCAACGCTCAGGGCATCACAGAACGCCACCGTGGCCAGGTCTCTCAACACAGGCATTTCAATGCTGCAGTCCCTGCCGTCGAGAAGGGCCACCAGCGGCCGAGTTGGCTGCATCTGCTCCTGGTTGGAGAACGGCAATGCACCACTGCAAAGTCCGCTGCCAATGACCACCGGCACCAGAGTGCAGCTGGCGCCTGCGGATTCGAGTGATAATTTCTGTGTTTTATCATCGATTTAATACTAGCCCATTAGTTTATAAACTAATGCTGTCTGCCTAATATGATTGGATTTTTATGGTAGTTTTATGGGTTTGAGGCCTAAATCTCTGGGTTTGAGGCTTTATTCTATGGGTTTGACGCCTAATTCTATGTGTTTGCCGCCTAATTCTATGGGTTTGACGCCTAATTCTATGTGTTTGACGCCTAATTCTATGTGTTTGCCGCCTAATTCTATGGGTTCGACGCCTAATTCTATGTGTTTGACGCCTAATTCTATGTGTTTGACGCCTAATTCTATGGGTTCGACGCCTAATTCTATGGGTTCGACGCCTAATTCTATGGGTTTGACGCCTAATTCTATGGGTTTGCCGCCTAATTCTATGTGTTTGACGCCTAATTCTATGAGTTTGAAGCCTAATTCTATGGGTTTGACGCCTAATTCTATGTGTTTGACGCCTAATTTTTTATATTTTGCCTAATTTATACACTAAAATCTGCGAGGCTCCTTTCCAACTATACAAATAATTGCGACAATAATTTTCTATACTGGCTGCTTATCTTTTGAATATTTTATTGGGGTCAATCTTGCTGTCATGCTCTTAAGTGCTTATAATCACAGTTACCCGCGTATAAATAATAATTAACGAATAAAATGTTTAAAAAAAATTGCTCCGAGATACAGAGAGTTTAAACTTGGTACCTTCCATACAATAGAATATTATTAGTTATCATAATCATAATTGACTACACCTAACCTAACAGCCAGCCCTGCAACCGACAGCTCAGCCGCAGCTATTGCGCGGCGCATCTGAAGGCTGCGTACGGCTGTTCAGTCCAACGACTGGGGGGGGGGGTCGCCACACACCCTCAATTACCCCAGCTAATGCTGGCACCCATTTTACAGCTGGATGAAGCAAAAAAATTCAGAGTTAAGTGTCTTGCTCAAGGGCGCAAATTGTTCCGGTGGGATCGAGAATCGAACCCCCGACCTTTCAGCCGTGAGTCCGACGCTCTGACCACTAGGCTACAACCCCCTAGGCTACAACCCTCTAGGCTACAACCCCTAGACTACAACCCCCTAGGCTACAACCCCTAGACTACAACCCCCTAGGCTACAACCCCCTAGACTACAACCCTCTAGGCTACAACCCCATAGGCTACAACCCTCTAGGCTACAACCCCCTAGGCTACAACCCCATAGGCTACAACCCTCTAGACTACAACCCCCTAGGCTACAACCCCTAGACTACAACCCCCTAGGCTACAACCCCCTAGACTACAACCCCTAGACTACAACCCCCTAGGCTACAAACCCCTAGGCTACAACCCCCTAGGCTACAACCCCCTAGACTACAACCCCCTAGGCTACAACCCCTAGACTACAACCCCCTAGGCTACAACCCCCTAGGCTACAACCCCCTAGACTACAACCCCTAGACTACAAACCCCTAGGCTACAACCCCCTAGACTACAACCCCCTAGGCTACAACCCCCTAGGCTACAACCCCCTAGACTACAACCCCTAGACTACAACCCCTAGACTACAACCCCTAGACTACAACCACCTAGGCTACAACCCCCTAGACTACAACCCCCTAGGCTACAACCCCCTAGACTACAACCCCCTAGGCTACAACCCCTAGACTACAAACCCCTAGGCTACAACCCCTAGACTACAACCCCCTAGGCTACAACCCCCTAGACTACAACCCCTAGACTACAACCCCCTAGGCTACAACCCCCTAGACTACAACCCTCTAGGCTACAACCCCTAGACTGCAACCCCCTAGGCTACAACCCCCTAGGCTACAACCGCCTTGACTACAACCCCTAGGCTACAACCCCTAGACTGCAACCCCCTAGGCTACAACCCCCTAGGCTACAACCGCCTGGACTACAACCCCTAGGCTACAACCCCCTAGACTACAACCCTCTAGGCTACAACCCCCTAGGCTACAACCCCCTAGGCTACAACCCCCTAGACTACAACCCCCTAGGCTACAACCCCTCTAGACCACAACTCCCTAGGCTACAACCCCCTAGGCTACAACCCCTCTAGACCACAACTCCCTAGACTACAACCCCTAGGTGGCAATAGCACAGAAAAAATAAACACAATAGAAACTATACGATAGACCATCGGGCTACGAGATAAGGTTTTTTAAATGAAAAATCAACTTGGCAATATTAATAGGCCTCACTATTCGGGTGAGAATAAGTTGCTGAGCTGAGCCAGGTCTGTGCAACTTCTGGAATCTGCTGAGGCTGCTGAGGCTGAGGCTCTTCGACAGAATTCAACGCTTGCGCATCCAAAACCAGCTGAGAGTTTTGCTGCAATTTCTTCTTTTTCGACTTCTTTATCTGTTGCTTTTGTTGTTGTTGCTTTTGTTGCTGTTGCTGCTGCAGCTGCTGAACCCGAGATCGCTTTGCCGCCGGCTGCTTGTCGCTAGGAAGGTCGATGCGAACTGGCTGGTCAACTGCGGGGTCCGCGACCGGGATGTCGCCTTCACGTTTCTCGCCATCGTGAAAATGGCCGCTGCACACGCGGAGCTGATGGGTGCGAATAGGGTATTTTCTATGATTAGAATGGGGGTATTTTCTATGATTAGAATTGGGTATTTTCTATGATTAGAATGGGGTATTTTCTATGATTAGAATGGGGGTATTTTCTACGATTGGAATGGGGTATTTTCTATAATTGGAATGGGATATTTTCTATGATTAGAATGGGGTATTTTCTATGATTAAGATAAGGTATTTTCTGTGATTAGAATGGGGGTATTTTCTATGATTAAAATGGGGTATTTTCTATGATTAGAATGGGGTATTTCCTATGATTTGAATGGGGGTATTTTTTATGATTAGAATGGGGTATTTTCTATGATTAAGATAAGGTATTTTCTGAAATTAGAATGGGGTATTTTCTATGATTGGAATTGGGTACTTTCCGTGATTTAGCTGGGTATTTTCCGTGATTAGGATGGGGTATTTTCTGCGATTAAGATGGGGTATTTTCTGCGATTAAGATGGGGTATTTCCTGCGATTAAGATGGGGTATTTTCTGCGATTAAGATGGGGTATTTCCTGCGATTAAGATGGGGTATTTTCTGCGATTAAGATGGGGTATTTCCTGCGATTAAGATGGGGTATTTTCTGCGATTAAGATGGGGTATTTCCTGTGATTAGGAAAGAAAAGAAACTGCGAAAGAAGAAAAACACACAGCGCACATGAACATTAAGCTGAATCCTGTTTTACTCAAGGCCTGTTTAACACACCATTTCTATAATCTCGAACGGCTACAAAAAATCTCGTACTCTGAAGTACAGCCGCTCCTGATGAAGCATCACCTGCTCCCCATCTTCATCTCTCTATCCTCTGCTTGCTGCCTTTTTCTCCTTTGGCCCCGTCTGCTTCTTTTGAGGTCCGCACAGGCTGGGTGAAGCAGCTCAGCTGCCTTTCGAGTTTGGTGGGTTGTCGCCTGCGTGCGACTCAGCCATGAGGGCCAACCAGGGGCGTCGCCATGGATTTTATGGTGGGGGGACAAAGCCACGAATTCTACATGTACATTCTTTTCAGAATCGGTGTTGTCAGCGCTCAGTTTAGCGCCGCAGGCACTCATTTTAGCGCCGCAGGCACTCATTTTAGCGCCGCAGGCACTCATTTTAGCGCCGCAGGCACTCATTTTAGCGCCGCAGGCACTCATTTTAGCGCCGCAGGCACTCATTTTAGCACCGCAGGCACTCATTTTAGCACCGCAGGCACTCATTTTAGCACCGCAGATACTCATTTTAGCACCGCAGGCACTCATTTTAGCACCGCAAGCACTCATTTTAGCACCGCAGGCACTCATTTTAGCGCCGCAGGCACTCATTTTAGCGCCGCAGGCACTCATTTTAGCGCCGCAGGCACTCATTTTAGCGCCGCAGGCACTCATTTTAGCGCCGCAGGCATTCATTTTAGCACCGCAGGCACTCATTTTAGCACCGCAGGCACTCATTTCATGGTTTTTTAGAACGATCCATCGTTGCTAACTCCAAGATCTAGTTCGGGTGTCCTTGGCTGGTCTTAAGATCCATATATTGGCTTTCAACATGCGAGATAGATTTTTTGCAAGCCAGGAACACACGAATATAAGGCAGGTACTGCTTGTGTTCTCAAAGCTCGAAAATGCACACAGAGGCTCCTCCCCGAGGCCAGGGAGTACTGGGTGAAACAGTATCTGGAGCGGTGGTCGTAGTTTCCCCTTTGATCAACAACTTTAGAGCTGTAGCTTGCCTTTGTTGTAGGGTAATTTTATTGTACAGTTTGGCGCGCTCGTGCTGAGGAGTCAGAAAACCGAGCGCCTCAGGCAGTCATTTTAGCTCACTTTGTAACCCGTAATGGAAATCAATAAATTTGCTTCAGGGTGACAAAATATAGTACCTGCGGCGCTAAAATGAGTGCCTGCGGTGCTAAAATGAGTGCCTGCGGCGCTAAAATGAGTGCCTGCGGTGCTAAAATGAGTGCCCGCGGAGCCAAAATGAGTGCCTGCGGTGCTAAAATGAGTGCCTGTGGTGCTAAAATGAGTGCCTGCGGCGCTAAAATGAGTGCCTGCGGTGCTAAAATGAGTGCCTGCGGCGCTAAAATGAGTGCCTGCGGTGCTAAAATGAGTGCCTGCGGTGCTAAAATGAGTGCCTGCGGCGCTAAAATGAGTGCCTGCGGCGCTAAAATGAGTGCCTGCGGCGCTAAAATGAGTGCCTGCGGCGCTAAAATTAGCGCCTGCCCTGCGGCGCTAAAATTAGCGCCTGCCCTGCGGCGCTAAAATGAGTGCCTGCCCTGCGGCGCTAAACTCTCTGTGCTCAAGGAGTCAGCAGAATGGGCGGCCGACCGAGGTCGTTGAGAAGATGCTCTTGAGAAGATTATTGTTATGAATTTGACATTTAAAAAAAATTCTGACATAATTAACCGAAGCAAAATTGAAGCTCATCGAAGACTGCTCGGTTTTCTTTGCCCCAGATCTCTCAGCTTGAGTTGTCCATATCGGGATGGGGAGGTTGGGCGGATATTACGGGGCTCGGAGGAGCAGAGAGAGAGAGAGAGACAAAAATGACCGAGCCCTGTGATTAACATCTAGCTAGAGCATTTTGGGGGCAGGGAGCAGGTGTGCGGGGAAGAGCAGAGAGGCAAGCTCGGCTGAGGATGGAAATGACTGGGGGAGGATTAGCCATGAAGACAGGGGAACACACTGTAGCGATTCAAAGGAGCTGACGGCTTCTGGTTTCGTGTTTCTGGCTCTCCTACCTCCCGAGAATTTTCTGCTTTCACCGTCCATGGCTTTGCGCTGCCGTTCTCCGCTAACAAATCTAATCCTAGCGTAGGGTTCACTCGGAGAGAGCTGGGATATTCTATAGCAGAGAGCACAGGTAAAACTATGGGAAATAGGCATCTATTGTAGTGTTCAAGTTAATTTAGAAAATATTATTGACGTAAACTCTTTTGTAATTACACAAGCTTAAAAAATTAAATTAGATTTAGTAAATTAGATTACATTAGATAGATAGTGTTGGGTTCCAGGAGTAGAGACTTTCTTAGAAATGTGTAGCTTGGGGTAGGTTCAAGGAGTAGAGAGTTTCTTAGAAATGTGTAGATTGGGGTAGGTTCAAAGAGTAGACACTTTCTTAGAAATGTGTAGGTTGGGGTAGGTTCAATGAGTAGAGACTTTCTTAGAAATGTGTAGGTTGGGGTAGGTTCAATGAGTAGACACTTTCTTAGAAATGTGTAGGTTGGGGTAAGTTCAAGGAGTAGAGAGTTTCTTAGAAATGTGTAACTTGGGGTAGGTTCAAAGAGTAGAGTTTCTTAGAAATGTGTAGCTTGGGGTAGTTCAAGGAGTAGAGAATTTCTTAGAAATAATTTGTAGATTAGGGTAGGTTCAAGGAGTAGAGAGTTTTTTAGAAATAGTGTGTAACTTGGGGTAGGTTCAATGAGTGGAGAGTTTCTTAGAAATAATTTGTAGATTGGGGTAGGTTCAAGGAGTAGAGAATTTGTTTGAAAAATAAATATAATGCTCAAGCATTAGGACTGGAGACACTGAAATTGTCTTGACATTGACGGCAGCACTTGATGCTGTAACACAGGCGTGCTATAAATATAGGGGTGCAGATTTATGGCACCTCAGTGGATTGATGACATCTGAGTGCCAGAAATAGATGTGCAATTGTTTTGTGATTGGTTTGGCATGATAAAAATTGATTAGACCAGATTGTAAAGCAATGAGACTAGACTCACATAGACATGTCTCTAGTGAGACTAGATTCATATAGACACAGAGATACTTTAGATCCATATTGACCCAGTGAGACTAGATCCAATATTGACACAGTGAGACTAGATCCAATGTTGACACAGTGAGACTAGATCCAATGTTGACACAGTGAGACTAGATCCAATATTGACACAGAGAGACTAGATCCAATATTGACACAGTGAGACTAGATCCAATATTGACACAGTGAGACTAGATCCAATATTGACACAATGAGACTAGATCCAATGTTGACACAGTGAGACTAGATCCAATATTGACACAGTGAGACTAGATCCAATGTTGACACAGTGAGACTAGATCCAATATTGACACAGAGAGACTAGATCCAATATTGACACAGTGAGACTAGATCCAATATTGACACAGTGAGACTAGATCCAATATTGACACAATGAGACTAGATCCATGTAGACACAGTGAAATTAGATCCAATATAGATCACAGTGAGACTGGATCCATAAAGACACAGTGAGATTAGATCCATATAGACACAGTGAGACTAGATCCAATAAAAACATAGTGAGATTAGATCCTTATAGACACGGTGAGGCTGGATCAAATATAGACACAGTGAGATTTGATCAAATATAGACACAATGAGACTAGATCCAATATAGACACAATGAGACTAGATCCAATATAGACACAATGAGACTAGATACTAATAGACACAGTGAGATTAGATCCAATATAGATGACAGTGAGACTAGACCCAATATAGACACGGTGAGATTAGATCTATATAGACAGTGAGACTAGATCCAATATACACACAGTGAGACTAGATCCAATATTGACACAGTGAGACTAGATCCAATAAAAACACAGTGAGATTAGATCCTAATAGACACGGTGAGACTAGATCCATAAAGACACAGTGAGATTAGATCCATATAGACACAGTGAGACTAGATCCAATATTGACACAGTGAAACTAGATCCAAAAAAAACACAGTGAGATTAGATCCTTATAGACACAATGAGACTAGATCCAATATAGATAACAAGAAGACTTAATCCAATATAGACACAATGAGACTAGATCCAATATAGATTACAGAGAGACTAGATCTAATATTGACACAGTGAGATTAGATCCATATAGACACAGTGAGACTAGATCCAATATAGATAACAGTGAGACTAGATCCAATATAGACACAATGAGACTAGATACTAATAGACACAGTGAGACTAGATCCAATATAGACACAATGAGACTAGATGCTAATAGACACAGTGAGATTATATCCAATATAGATAACAGTGAGACTAGATATTTGTATACACAGTGAGACTAGATCTATATACACAGAGTGAGACTAGATCCGCAGTGGGACTAGATCTATACAGAAAGCCGCCTCACCTGGCTAACAATGGTGTCTTCAGTTCGGCCGATGGCCTCCAGCCACCGCTCCCGCAGTACGGCGGGTTTCTTTGGCACCCGATAAAAATGTCTATTGTCGTCCGAACCTCGGTATCTCGAACGGAATTTGCAATTCGGAAATCCGCAAGTTGTCGGCATGTTGGGGGGAGGGAGGGGGCTGTTTGAAGATGCTGGATATTGATGAGGCGGAGATAGGAGAGATCTCGCTCGGGCTCCCAGACCTGTGCTTTTAGGCACCAAGGATGTAAAGGAAGGTATGAGCATGATTGGCTAGGGAGACAAGGCACCTGTTGCAGTGTCCCCAGGAGCGGTGGCGAAGGCGGGTGCATCCAATCTGCGGTCTCACAACCGAAGCCAAAAACCCTGCCATGCGTGTATCTTGCCTGTTCAGAAAGCGATCAACTGACCTGGTCTCCTGCCCCGCCCAAAAATCTCTTAGATGTATATTTATGGTCTTGTCCAATGGGGGCCCGGCATTACCTGGCCGTGTTCAAGATATTAACCGTTCGAAGAGATGTTTATAGCGCCCCTAGGATAGCAATGGCGCCCCTAGGATAGCAATGGCGCCCCTAGGATAGCGATGGCGCCCCTAGGATAGCAATGGCGCCCCTAGGATAGCAATGGCACCCCTAGGATAGCAATGGCGCCCCTAGGATAGCAATGGCGCCCCTAGGATAGCAATGGCGCCCCCTAGGATAGCAATGGCACCCCCTAGGATAGCAATGGCGCCCCTAGGATAGCAATGGCACCCCCTAGGATAGCAATGGCGCCCCTAGGATAGCAATGGCACCCCTAGGATAGTAATGGCACCCCCTAGGATAGCAATGGCGCCCCTATGATCTTTATGGCGCCCCTAGGATAGCGATGGCGCCCCTAATATAGCAATGGCGCCCCTAGGATAGCAATGGCACCCTAGGATAGCAATGGCGCCCCTAAGGATCTCGATGGCGCCCCTATATTCTTTAACTATTCTTGTTTACTGACTGTCCACGTCTGCAGTTCCTTCCCACACCAAAATATTTATTAAGACCGAGTTTTGATTTTTATATGTTTAGAAAACTCCAAGGCACTACTCAAAATCGAAATTCTAACGCAATACTTGTTTTTAGCTACAAACGATCCACAGCATCTTCCCCTAATTTCCTATTTCATTATCCTCGAACGCAGATCCCAAACGTGACCTCCCAGGGGTTGATGCAGAATTTCATATTGAAAAAAGCACACACTCCAACAGTCAGTCGTGATTTATAGTAGCATCGTGACTTGGGATAAATATGTAATATACGAACGAGATCGACTCCCAGAGGCGCCAGGTGCAGCATGGAAGATGTTTGCTAATTAAAGGATTAAAGATAAATACGTTATAGACGAGACAATAATTAGCATGCACTACAGATTGAGCGTAAATGGGTAATCCATCCATATAGTGTTGAGTTTATAATCAGTGCTTTCGGCGCCGAAAGTTATAAAAAATTTAGGGTTTTGACGCATGAGAATCTGCTGTTTTGGCACATGAGAATCCGTGGTTTTGGCGCATGAGAATCCGTGGTTTTGACGCATGAGAATCCGTGGTTTTGACGCATAAGAATCCGTGGTTTTGACGCATGAGAATCTGTGGTTTTGACGCATGAGAATCTGTGGTTTTGGCACATGAGAATCCGTGGTTTTGGCGCATGAGAATCCGTGGTTTTGACGCATGAGAATCCGTGGTTTTGACGCATAAGAATCCGTGGTTTTGACGCATGAGAATCTGTGGTTTTGACGCATGAGAATCTGTGGTTTTGACGCATGAGAATCCGCGGTTTTGATGCATGAGAATCTGCTGTTTTGGCACATGAGAATCCGTGGTTTTGGCGCATGAGAATCCGTGGTTTTGGCGCATGAGAATCTGTGGTTTTGACGCATGAGAATCCGTGGTTTTGACGCATGAGAATCCGTGGTTTTGACGCATGAGAATCTGTGGTTTTGACGCATGAGAATCTGTGGTTTTGACGCTTAAGAATCTGTGGTTTTGGCACATGAGAATCCGTGGTTTTGGCGCATGAGAATCCGTGGTTTTGGCGCATGAGAATCCGTGGTTTTGGCGCATGAGAATCTGTGGTTTTGACGCTTAAGAATCTGTGGTTTTGACGCATGAGAATCCGTGGTTTTGACGCATGAGAATCCGTGGTTTTGACGCATGAGAATCCGTGGTTTTGATGCATGAGAATCTGCTGTTTTGGCACATGAGAATCCGTGGTTTTGGCGCATGAGAATCCGTGGTTTTGATGCATGAGAATCTGCTGTTTTGGCACATGAGAATCTGTGTTTTTGACGCATGAGAATCCGTGGTTTTGACGCATGAGAATCCGTGGTTTTGACGCTTAAGAATCTGTGGTTTTGACGCATGAGAATCCGTGGTTTTGACGCATGAGAATCTGCTGTTTTGGCACATGAGAATCCGTGGTTTTGGCGCATGAGAATCCGTGGTTTTGACGCATGAGAATCCGTGGTTTTGACGCATAAGAATCCGTGGTTTTGACGCATGAGAATCTGTGGTTTTGACGCATGAGAATCTGTGGTTTTGACGCATGAGAATCCGCGGTTTTGATGCATGAGAATCTGCTGTTTTGGCACATGAGAATCCGTGGTTTTGGCGCATGAGAATCCGTGGTTTTGACGCATGAGAATCCGCGGTTTTGATGCATGAGAATCTGCTGTTTTGGCACATGAGAATCCGTGGTTTTGGCGCATGAGAATCCGTGGTTTTGGCGCATGAGAATCTGTGGTTTTGACGCATGAGAATCCGTGGTTTTGACGCATGAGAATCCGTGGTTTTGACGCATGAGAATCTGTGGTTTTGACGCATGAGAATCCGTGGTTTTGACGCATGAGAATCTGTGGTTTTGACGCTTAAGAATCTGTGGTTTTGGCACATGAGAATCCGTGGTTTTGGCGCATGAGAATCCGTGGTTTTGGCGCATGAGAATCCGTGGTTTTGGCGCATGAGAATCTGTGGTTTTGACGCTTAAGAATCTGTGGTTTTGACGCATGAGAATCCGTGGTTTTGACGCATGAGAATCCGTGGTTTTGACGCATGAGAATCCGTGGTTTTGATGCATGAGAATCTGCTGTTTTGGCACATGAGAATCCGTGGTTTTGGCGCATGAGAATCCGTGGTTTTGATGCATGAGAATCTGCTGTTTTGGCACATGAGAATCTGTGTTTTTGACGCATGAGAATCCGTGGTTTTGACGCATGAGAATCCGTGGTTTTGACGCTTAAGAATCTGTGGTTTTGACGCATGAGAATCCGTGGTTTTGACGCATGAGAATCTGCTGTTTTGGCACATGAGAATCCGTGGTTTTGGCGCATGAGAATCCGTGGTTTTGACGCATGAGAATCCGTGGTTTTGACGCATAAGAATCCGTGGTTTTGACGCATGAGAATCTGTGGTTTTGACGCATGAGAATCTGTGGTTTTGACGCATGAGAATCCGCGGTTTTGATGCATGAGAATCTGCTGTTTTGGCACATGAGAATCCGTGGTTTTGGCGCATGAGAATCCGTGGTTTTGGCGCATGAGAATCCGTGGTTTTGACGCATGAGAATCTGTGGTTTTGACGCTTAAGAATCTGTGGTTTTGACGCATGGGAATCCGTGGTTTTGACGCATGAGAATCCGTGGTTTTGACGCATGAGAATCTGTGGTTTTGACGCATGAGAATCCGTGGTTTTGACGCATGAGAATCTGTGGTTTTGACGCTTAAGAATCTGTGGTTTTGGCACATGAGAATCCGTGGTTTTGGCGCATGAGAATCCGTGGTTTTGGCGCATGAGAATCCGTGGTTTTGGCGCATGAGAATCTGTGGTTTTGACGCTTAAGAATCTGTGGTTTTGACGCATGAGAATCCGTGGTTTTGACGCATGAGAATCCGTGGTTTTGGCGCATGAGAATCCGTGGTTTTGATGCATGAGAATCTGCTGTTTTGGCACATGAGAATCTGTGTTTTTGACGCATGAGAATCCGTGGTTTTGACGCATGAGAATCCGTGGTTTTGACGCTTAAGAATCTGTGGTTTTGACGCATGAGAATCCGTGGTTTTGACGCATGAGAATCTGTGGTTTTGACGCATGAGAATCCGCTGTTTTGACGCATGAGAATCCGTGGTTTTGATGCACGAGAATCCGTGGTTTTGGCGCATGAGAATTCGAGATTTTGGCGCCTGAGAATCTGTGGTTTTGGTGCATGAGAATCTGTGGTTTTGGCGCCTGAGAATTCGAGGTTTTGGCGCCTGAGAATTCGAGATTTTGGCGCCTGAGAATCTGTGGTTTTGGTGCATGAGAATCTTTGGTTTTGGCGCCTGAGAATTCGAGATTTTGGCGCCTGAGAATCTGTGGTTTTGGTGCATGAGAATCTGTGGTTTTGGCGCCTGAGAATTCGAGGTTTTGGCGCCTGAGAATTCGAGATTTTGGCGCCTGAGAATCTGTGGTTTTGGTGCATGAGAATCTTTGGTTTTGGCGCCTGAGAATTCGAGGTTTTGGCGCCTGAGAATTCGAGATTTTGGCGCCTGAGAATCTGTGGTTTTGGCGCATGAGAATCCGTGGTTTTGATGCATGAGAATCTGCTGTTTTGGCACATGAGAATCTGTGTTTTTGACGCATGAGAATCCGTGGTTTTGACGCATGAGAATCCGTGGTTTTGACGCTTAAGAATCTGTGGTTTTGACGCATGAGAATCCGTGGTTTTGACGCATGAGAATCTGTGGTTTTGACGCATGAGAATCCGCTGTTTTGACGCATGAGAATCCGTGGTTTTGATGCACGAGAATCCGTGGTTTTGGCGCATGAGAATTCGAGATTTTGGCGCCTGAGAATCTGTGGTTTTGGTGCATGAGAATCTGTGGTTTTGGCGCCTGAGAATTCGAGGTTTTGGCGCCTGAGAATTCGAGATTTTGGCGCCTGAGAATCTGTGGTTTTGGTGCATGAGAATCTTTGGTTTTGGCGCCTGAGAATTCGAGATTTTGGCGCCTGAGAATCTGTGGTTTTGGTGCATGAGAATCTGTGGTTTTGGCGCCTGAGAATTCGAGGTTTTGGCGCCTGAGAATTCGAGATTTTGGCGCCTGAGAATCTGTGGTTTTGGTGCATGAGAATCTTTGGTTTTGGCGCCTGAGAATTCGAGGTTTTGGCGCCTGAGAATTCGAGATTTTGGCGCCTGAGAATCTGTGGTTTTGGCGCCTGAGAATCTGTCGTTTTGGCGCCTGAGAATTTGTGGTTTTGGCGCCTGAGAATCTGTGGTTTTGGCGCCTGAGAATCTGTGGTTTTGGCGCCTGAGAATTAATGGCTCCAAGGTTTCCAATGTTTTACTAAATCAAAAATGAATTATATACTTCAGCATAAGTCAACGAAAAATGACCATGCAACCCCACATTCTCATAAAAGTTCAGTATGAAAAATAATTTACAGAGCCACTACCGTCTATTTACACGAGCGAAATAGCAAGCTAATTTTGTGAGTTCAAGATTAGCTTCAGCTCTGGCATATTTTAGGCTCGTAAAAAGTAACGAATGGAAAAATTATTTTCATTCGAAGTAAACGATATAATCCTGGGGGGAGATTTTCTAGGGTGGTTTATCGAGAGGCAGATAATCTAGGAGAAGATTGTCTGGGCAGATTCTCAAGGGGAAGATTCGCAAGGGTGATATTCTCAAGCTTGAGATTCTCAATGGGAAGTCTCAAGGGTGAGATCCTCAAGAGCGATATCCTCTAGGGGAAGAGTCCCATTGAGGTCCCATAGACATCTCGATTTTAAGGTTGTGATTCTCAATGGAAAGAGTCTTAAAGCTGAGATTCGCAAGGGTGAGATTCTCAATGGAAAGAGTCTTAAAGCTGAGATTCGCAAGGGTGAGATTCTCAATGGAAAGAGTCTTAAAGCTGAGATTCGCAAGGGTGAGATTCTCAATGGAAAGAGTCTTAAAGCTGAGATTCGCAAGGGTGAGATCCTCAATGGAAAGAGTCTTAAAGCTGAGATTCGCAAGGGTGAGATTCTCAGGGGTGAGATCCTCAAAGGCAAGAGTCTCCAGGTTGAGATTCTCAAAGGCAAGAGTGTCAAGGGTGAGATTCTCAAAGGCAAGAGTGTCAAGGGTGAGACTCTCAAAGGCAAGAGTGTCAAGGGTGAGATCCTCAAAGGCAAGAGTCTCCAGGTTGAGATTCTCAAAGGCAAGAGTGTCAAGGGTGAGATCCTCAAAGGCAAGAGTCTCCAGGTTGAGATTCTCAAAGGCAAGAGTGTCAAGGGTGAGATTTTCAAAGGCAAGAGTCTCCAAGTTGAGATTCTCAAAGGCAAGACTGTCAAGGGTGAGATTTTCAAGAGTGAGACCCCGAAAAAGTTGATTTGCGAAAATCTTGAAAAAACAAAGAAGAAACACCTTTTTTTGCTAAAAATTTTAAGCAAACGATGAACTCGCATCGCAGACAGCAGGCCACAGTAGTGAAACACACGGAGTGTTAAGTAGTAAATACTACAGTAGTTTATCAGCACATATAGTTTTTTTATTTGCAAATACAATCACAAAAAGTAACTCACTTATTTAGTTAAGTGATAAGGCAGGTTAAAGCTGCATGACAATCGTGCAGATTTCGGAAAATATAGGACAAGACAAAATCATTAACAAGTGCCGTGCATACGCAAATTTTTTTATTTTAAGGACGAAAATACTCGGCAAAGACAAATATTAGCAGCTTAAAAATGATTAGCCTAAGCTGAACCAGAACTAAAGCTACTGCCAAAACTTTGATGCAGCGTTTCTAAGAAATCAAAGAGTTTCTAAGAAAGTGGATTCTTCCATTTCAGTTTCTAAGAAAGTGGATTCTTCCGTCTCAGTTTCTAAGAAAATGGATTCTTCCATTTCAGTTTCTAAGAAAGTGGATTCTTCTATCTCAGTTTCTAAGAAAGTGGATTCTTCCATTTCAGTTTCTAAGAAAGTGGATTCTTCCATCTCAGTTTCTAAGAAAATGGATTCTTTTATCTCAGGTTCTAAGAAAATGGATTCTTTTATCTCAGTTTCTAAGGAAGTGGATTCTTCCATTTCAGTTTCTAAGAAAATGGATTCTTCTATCTCAGTTTCTAAGAAAGTGGATTCTTTTATCTCAGTTTCTAAGAAAATGGATTCTTTTATCTCAGTTTCTAAGAAAATGGATTCTTTTATCTCAGGTTCTAAGAAAATGGATTCTTCTATCTCAGTTTCTAAGAAAGTGGATTCTTTTATCTCAGTTTCTAAGAAAATGGATTCTTTTATCTCAGGTTCTAAGAAAGTGGATTCTTCTATCTTAGTTTCTAAGAAAGTGGATTCTTCCATTTCAGTTTCTAAGAAAGTGGATTCTTTTATCTCAGGTTCTAAGAAAATGGATTCTTCTATCTCAGTTTCTAAGAAAATGGATTCTTTTATCTCAGGTTCTAAGAAAATGGATTCTTCTATCTCAGTTTCTAAGAAAGTGGATTCTTTTATCTCAGTTTCTAAGAAAATGGATTCTTTTATCTCAGGTTCTAAGAAAGTGGATTCTTCTATCTTAGTTTCTAAGAAAGTGGATTCTTTTATCTCAGTTTCTAAGAAAATGGATTCTTTTATCTCAGGTTCTAAGAAAGTGGATTCTTCTATCTTAGTTTCTAAGAAAGTGGATTCTTCCATTTCAGTTTCTAAGAAAGTGGATTCTTTTATCTCAGGTTCTAAGAAAATGGATTCTTCTATCTCAGTTTCTAAGAAAATGGATTCTTTTATCTCAGGTTCTAAGAAAGTGGATTCTTCCATTTCAGTTTCTAAGAAAGTGGATTCCTACATGCCAATATTTAGGAAAACTGATTGTATTATCTCCATTTTTAATCATTTTTTTCGAAAGTCAAAGTAAGCAAGAAAAAAATATAAAACTGAAACACTGAATAATCACACCGGATCATATAATTCGAACAGTTCAATAGAGAAATTGAAAATCAGTCAACCATGGAGTGAGAATTCTCCGATCGAGTCTGTTGCTGCTGCCGCCGCAGTTGCCTATCCTGACTATAGGCCAGAGCCATCTGCCTTCGAGTGGCCTCAAATCGTTCGACATCGACCAGCCAGCCCTGATAGTCAGCTGGCAATCCGATGGAGTAGTGCTGATGGCAGGGCAGTCCGAGCACCTCCGTCAGCATGTACGGCTTCAGCCAGCCAACCAGCGATGTGTGCCCGAATGTGTAAGCGCCGCGCTGATGATAGAACAGCACTCCATCTAGCTGGGTTGGCGAGAGATCAGGTGATGCATCATATTGAAATTTTGGTGTGTTATCATAGAGACAGGAGCCATGTGAACTTCAAGCGAAATTGTCACACAACCGATCAGAGACATTGCTGCCCATTACGCCGACTCCCCTGAGCAGGCACACAAGCGCGCGGATACGTACGCAGTCAAACGCACAGGCACACACTCACACAGGAGTGTACAGCGGCCCTTTTATCGTTAGGCATATAACAAACCCTATTTCTAAGAATCTTCCTAAGAAGGCTTTCACTCACCGGGAAGGGCGGCTGCAACGTCAGGAATTCCGCCAGACGCTCTCGCTGGCAGGAGTGCGACTCAACAATGAGAAACGGATGTCGATTTTTCGGCGTTCGTCGGCAAACGTTCGGCGCAGATTCGACAAAGTTGGTCTCCAGCCAGTGGAAGCGGAGGGAAGTCTGAGGTGGAAACAAATAATGACTGTGTTTTTTTTAGGTTTCAAATTGAAACCAATGAATAGTTTAGCAGTTCTAAGCCAGTACGATTGCCGATTTGGCTGACAGACAGACACAGACAGACAGACAGACAGACAGATGGACACAGACAGACAGACAGACAGATGGACACAGACAGACAGACAGACAGACAGACAGACAAACACAGAATCAGCCTCAGAAAACACAGAATCAGCCTCAGAAAACACAGAATCAGCCTCAGAAAACACAAAATCAGCCTCAGAAACACAGAATCAGCCTCAGACACACAGAATCAGCCTCAGACACACAGAATCAGCCTCAGACACACAGAATCAGCCTCAGAGACACAGAATCAGCCTCAGAGACAGAATCAGCCTCAAACACACAGAATCAGCCTCAAACACACAGAATCAGCCTCAAACACACAGAATCAGCCTCAAACACACAGAATCAGCCTCAAACACACAGAATCAGCCTCAGACACACAGAATCAGCCTCAGACACACAGAATCAGCCTCAGACACACAGAATCAGCCTCAGAGACAGAATCAGCCTCAGACACACAGAATCAGCCTCAGAGACAGAATCAGCCTCAGACACACAGAATCAGCCTCAGAGACACAGAATCAGCCTCAAACACACAGAATCAGCCTCAGACACACAGAATCAGCCTCAGAGACACAGAATCAGCCTCAGACACACAGAATCAGCCTCAGAGACACAGAACCAGCCTCAAACACACCGGGTCACCTCAGTATCGTAGAGCTGCAGGTCTCTCCAGTGCATGATGTCCAACACGTGGAAGCTGCTGGTGTCCCAGATGCAGTCCAGCACTGTCAGGCCCGCCCTAAACTGGCGGCAGCCGCCAGGCAGCTCAGACGGGAAGGTCATGATGCAGCGGCCTCGACGATCGAAAGTCTTGGTGATGCCCTGCCAATTCGCGCATTGAAGCGTCAGGATGGTGGCATATTCAGTCTTAGGAGAAAGCGCCATATTGAGACAGCTGGCTTGAAACAGTAGGGGCTATAGTCAGCCTAGTGGTTACATTGTCGGACTCACGACTGAAAGGTCGGGGTTCGATTCTCGACCCACCCACTCAGAAGAAATTGTATCCTTGAGCAAGAAACTTAACTCTGCATTAGCTGGGGTAATTGAGGGTGTGTGTGGCGACCCCCCAGTCCTTGGACTGAACAGCCGTACGCAGCCTTCAGATGCGCCGCGCAATCTGCGGCTGAGCTGTCGGTTGCACATCTGGCCCAATTAGGGCAGGTGTAATCAATTTTTAGTATTATTAATAGCTTAAAATACTAACAAACGCAGCTATATTTTGAGTCATTGAGACAATTATGAGCACAAAAATAGCAGTCAATTATCTTAAGATTACGTTATACATGGAAGTACATCCCACCACAAGTAACCTTTCTTCAGCAACCATTTTAAAGAAAATAGAATCTTTCATCTCACTTTCTACGACACTAGAATCTTCTATATCAATTTCTAAGAAACTGAATTCTTCCATCTCGATTTCTAAGAAACTGAATTCTTCCATCTCAATTTCTAAGAAACTGAATTCTTCCATCTCATTTTCTTAAAAACTGAATTCTTCCATCTCGATTTCTAAGAAACTGAATTCTTCCATCTCAATTTCTAAGAAACTGAATTCTTCCATCTCAATTTCTAAGAAACTGAATTCTTCCATCTCAATTTCTAAGAAACTGAATTCTTCCATCTCAATTTCTAAGAAACTGAATTCTTCCATCTCAATTTCTAAGAAACTGAATTCTTCCATCTCAATTTCTAAGAAACTGAATTCTTCCATCTCAATTTCTAAGAAACTGAATTCTTCCATCTCAATTTCTAAGAAACTGAATTCTTCCATCTCAATTTCTAAGAAACTGAATTCTTCCATCTCAATTTCTAAGAAACTGAATTCTTCCATCTCAATTTCTAAGAAACTGAATTCTTCCATCTCAATTTCTAAGAAACTGAATTCTTCCATCTCAATTTCTAAGAAACTGAATTCTTCCATCTCAATTTCTAAGAAACTGAATTATTCCATCTCAATTTCTAAGAAACTGAATTCTTCCATCTCAATTTCTAAGAAACTGAATTCTTCCATCTCAATTTCTAAGAAACTGAATTCTTCCATCTCAATTTCTAAGAAACTGAATTCTTCCATCTCAATTTCTAAGAAACTGAATTCTTCCATCTCAATTTCTAAGAAACTGAATACTTCCATCTCGATTTCTAAGAAACTGAATTCTTCCATCTCGATTTCTAAGAAACTGAATTCTTCCATCTCAATTTCTAAGAAACTGAATTCTTCCATCTCAATTTCTAAGAAACTGAATTCTTCCATCTCAATTTCTAAGAAACTGAATTCTTCCATCTCAATTTCTAAGAAACTGAATTCTTCCATCTCAATTTCTAAGAAACTGAATTCTTCCATCTCAATTTCTAAGAAACTGAATTCTTCCATCTCAATTTCTAAGAAACTGAATTCTTCCATCTCAATTTCTAAGAAACTGAATTTTCCATCTCAATTTCTAAGAAACTGAATTATTCCAACTCAATTTCTAAGCAACTGATTTATTCCAACTCAGTTTATAAGAAACTGATTTATTCCAACTCAGTTTATAAGAAACTGATTTATTCCAACTCAGTTTATAAAAAACTGATTTATTCCAACTCAGTTTATAAGAAACTGATTTATTCCAACTCAGTTTATAAGAAACTGATTTATTCCAACTCAGTTTATAAGAAATTGATTTATTCCAACTCAGTTTATAAGAAACTGATTTATTCCAACTCAGTTTATAAGAAACTGATTTATTCCAACTCAGTTTATAAGAAACTGATTTATTCCAACTCAGTTTATAAGAAACTGATTTATTCCAACTCAGTTTATAAGAAACTGATTTATTCCAACTCAGTTTATAAGAAACTGATTTATTCCAACTCAGTTTATAAGAAACTGAATTTTCCAACTCAAATTTCTAAGAAACTGAATTTTCCATCTCAATTTCATGAAACTGGATTTTCCATCTCAATTTCTAAGAAACTGGATTTTCCATCTCAATTTTTAAGAAACTGAATTCCTATCTTAATTTCTAAGAAAAAAGAATTTTGTTATCCTCATTTCAAAGAAAATGGACCGTAGATCTTTTTCATGTAACCTTACTAACCTTAGCAGCCACAACTAGCACTCGCTTGCCCTGCGGACAGAGTTTCAATAAGAATTCAGTTTCCAAATTATCCGGTATTTCCATCAACCATTCGGACAGCATCAGCTGATTTCGATAATTCTTGCCAGGTCGACGTTTCCGCTGAAGGCTCTCGGCTGTATCGTCGGCTGTGAGCTCCTCGGTGGCCAGAGTTTCGTTAGTATCGGCCACGGATACTAAATCATCGTCAAGATCGTCATTTTCATCGACATCTTTAGTAGTCCAATCGTCCTCGGCAAGACGTCGGGCCAGCGACATTGCATTAAATCGACGCTGCTTTTGCAACTCCAATTCTTTTCGACGTCGTTCAACCTGATCGAGGGCCGCCCGGCCGCGGTTCTTGTACATGGACTGGTGCCGGTCCATGGCGCAACTGACGGGCACCGCGTGTCGAGTATTGGCTGCAGCCAGACTCTGACACAAATCTGAGACTGCATCGGGATCCGATGGATGCGGCGACGACTGATTGATTGACGTCTGATTTTCAGCCATTGATTGACAGGTTTCTGAACTGTCAACTGTCATGAAATTCAAGCAACGTGAGGCAATCTCAGTAGCTTCTCTGCATGATTAAACTACCAACCAAGCTGAGTTGTCAGCAATTCAACAATCAGTCTACCAAACTATTCGATAAGAACTAACAAAAGTATGGTTCTAATATATATATTTTAAAATCACAATAAAGTAAATATATAACGGTTTCTTTATTCCTATCCTACACAATTATAATCATAGATTACAGAAGACAATCAAATTGAAATAAAGCAACAATGACGAATGAAACTCCAAACTTCCTGTCAGGAACTAGCTAGCATATATCTCAAGATTTATTTACAATTCCTGTTTGAACAACAATTTTAAAGCATTTTAATCATTACGTTGTGCCACTGCAACAAGCGATCAATAGATTTCTTCATGCCTTATTTTGATGTCAGTGTTAAATCACCGAAACTTTTATACACCTTTTACCAGTTAAACCAATGCTGTTTTACAGATGTTTCAGAACAAAATGCCGTCATCAAGTGTTTTAAAGACTACTGGATAGTTTAAAAAGCAACTATAGACTTAGGCAATCTTCTCAGCTACAGCCTGTACAAACACTCGATCAGCTCGAACACCTTCCCGCCTATTAATTGTCTCCCTGAGCACGTAGCAGCACTGCAGCACTCGCAGACCGGCACCTTGGCACAGCGATTCCAACTCTTCAACAGTGAAGAAATACGAACAGGTGCCGTCCTGACGCACGTAGCGCGACTCGGCTAGCTTGGTGCCTCGACCAAACCTCAGCTGGCAGTGGTCGTGCAAGCCGTAGTCTCTAATTAACAATCGACCACCCGAGCACAACAGGGCTGCGGCATTAGCAACTGCGGTTGGCATTTCCGCGGGTTTAATAGCCGACAGTACAAACACCATAGCGGCTAAGTGAACGCTGCTTTCATTCCAATCGTCCAGATGCCCAGCAGCCAACAAGACAAAATCAGACGAAGTTAAATCGGCGCAGAATGCTTTGAACCGATTGTCATTCTCGTCAGTTCGTTCTCGTTGCCAACGTTGCACAGCCATGTTCACTGCCCGAGGAGAGAAATCGCAAGCCAACAATCGCAGATTGGGCAGCTCAGCTAGCAGCGGCATGGCAAAGTTGCCAACGCCGCAGCCCAGCTCAGCCAGGATCAGCGGCTGGTCGCCACCATCGTTTTGCCTACCAGCCAGCTCTACAAACTCCCTCTTAGTCCAATGCCGATCGCGAAAGAATCTATCGCCATTGCGATTGTAGAATTTGTCCCAATTACGCTGCACCTCTGAGTCAATTTTATTGGCACGAAAATCGTTCACTAGTTGCTGACTGGACAGCAACTGTTGCTCCGTTTCTGTCAGCGGACGAGGATCGCGGGTTTTATTCTGGAAAGATGACTCGTCATCAGCTTGGTCTTTTTGATGGTCATCAGCTTCGGCCTCTGTTGGTGATGATGTCTCGCGAGTCTGGTTCTCAGAAGGCGTCTCAATCTGGACATCAGTCTGACTAGAGTCAATCTCTTTCTCTCTATGCTGGTCGGCAGCATCAGCCTCCCTTACTGATGTAGATTCGCGAGTCTGAATCTGGAAAGATTCATCGTGTTCCTCATCATCAGCATCATGACAATCATCGCTACGCTCTCCGCCCAGCTGCTCCTCTAACTCCTTGGCCAGCTCTCCATACGACAGGCGCCTACGGTTATCACTTTCGGCGGCCAAACTAGCAAGATGACGCGACTGCACTTCCTTAACATCATTAGCATCGCGACAAGCAGCATAGGCGTCTAACAAGTCGGCATTGAGCTGACGAAATGCTTCACCCCAGCCGAATCTTGATAGCACAATATCGGCATCGGAGTCCAATCCCACTATGGATAACCCAGCAGCGAATGCTTCTACGCAAGATAGATTAATCGGCTTGCCATAATTGACAGGATTAGCAGCTACCAAGTAAGGAAGCAGTCGTTCATTGTGACACTTCATACGCGACCAGGGAGTCGATTGCAACTGTGCCCAGGAGCAATCCACTACGGCTAGGCCTCCCCGACGAACGATTTCGGCATCGGCTGGAGAAATCTGCTCCGTAGCAACTGGCGTCAAAACTACGCCGCCAAAACGACTACCAAGTCGAAGTTCCGACACTAATCCCAGTCGGGTCAGACGACGTCCGGTGCACTTTTTCGGATCGCAATGACCTAGATCCCACATTGCTAAGGGTATGGAAAGCTTCGATTGATTCAAATCTTCGTCGCTACTCTTGCCATTGTCGGATGCAGCTGTTGCGCCTGCAATTCTGTGCGCTAAGCCTTCATTATCACTGCCATTGTCAGTTTTGTCGTGTCGGTAAACCCGTCTGTCCCGATTCTGAGCTCGTTTCTGCTCAGAGGCTTTGCGTTTTCCAGCGGCGGTATTCTTTGATCTATTGCCGCGTTTCTTATTGTCCATTGTTGTTGGTTTTTTGATGCTTTGATGCAACAATCATAAATTTCAAATATGGTCTTAGGTTTAATAAAACTAAAGAAAGTTCATCACTATACTAAAGATGAGTTCTTTCTCATACGTTTAATTGTTAGCAAAAACGATTCAACCGATTTTTACTTAACTTGCACCGTTCGATCAGGAATCTTTAGGATTCACCACCTTGTGACCTGTCATGGGAATCAATAATTTTGCTTCAGGCGCCAAAATATAGCGTCTTCGGCGCCAAGATAAGCGCCTCTCTGCGACGCAAAAATGAGTTGCCTGCCTGCGGCGCCAAAATTTGCCGCTTTCAATTGTTTTGTCTATGGCCAAGCCTATAGCCTAGCAGTGGATCAAAATACTATAGTGGAGCTAGCTGAATAACTTAATAATTGCTTTTTACGCTCATACTACTGAACAGAGAGTACTTTTGCTACTCTCTACTTTGAACAGAGAGTGTCTACTAAAAATGGTTTGAGTCACTGATATAACCAATTAGCACTCGAAATTAAAATTGTGAAAAAAACTATTTGGCCTATCCTACTTACTCTTGCTTTAAAGGCAAGAAACGCTAATCTCACTACTGAATAGATAATAGATTATAGCAAATGAGTAGCATATGTAAGTGCTACTAATGAGACCTATACCAACGTTACCATATGATTTACTAAAAAAGCAGAAAGATAAAATAAATAACTCAGTTTATATTTTACAGATAAATTTGTGCACATTATATATTGTATATGCAAATGGCAGTTAACACGAATGCGTAACACGTTTAACATTAATTGTCATCGATGTAAACAATTCCTGACAACAGTAAAACAATAACAGAGATTAAATTTTCGTTCTGGATACACTGGCTCGCCCATATCGCTGCCTGAGAAAGATTTACAAAGGAAATAGTAGGCATAATTACATAAGTACACATACTTTGTGTGTGTATGAGAGAAGAGAAGAGTGTAAAACCTAACGATTATTATGCTACTAAAAGTATTCAGTAAGTATATATATATGCCTATATGTATAACCGCACTCGTTTGAATTTCAAAGTCCAATTACTTGAAGCACCGCAATGAACAAAACGTTTTGTGTCGATTAGCTATTCAAATTTTTGAGTCTGAAGTGAGTATATGTACCAGCAATCTATGCCTAATTAATAGAAATGATTTAAACTCACAACAAACAATAAATAAGCCTGATATATTGCTGATATAAACAAAATGAATTAATGTGGGCAGATGAGAGCAGCTCAGACGACGCGCATCAGGCTCTGACTCAGGAAGTATTGTATTTCCCATTGATAAAAACCCTAATGAGTCTACTTGAGTAAGTAGAAAGTTAAGAGCTAACACAACAAATCTTCTACAACTCAAGAAGTGATGCACTCGTGACTCAAGCGTCGCCCCAGTTTACAATGACTCTTTAAGCGAATCTTGTCACGATAACGTTTTACGTTCAATAACGTTTAATTTTCAACTAAATGTTAGGAGCACAAAAATTATTTCAGCTTTTAACTACTAAAAGAAAGTAGTATAGTGTGTTAGGGCTAATTTAAACTTCAGTTGTTTTCAACGAACTTTTCGGGTGTACATGAACTAATCAGTATTGACACGCACTTCAGCAGACTGCAAGCAGTCACAACCAAGCTACAACAACGGTCACATTATCGGTTGACCCGGCAGCCACAGCCATATCAATCAGAGCATTAGCAGCTGCAGCTTCGCTCTTAGTTGAGTCATCAGCTTGCATAGCAACTAGCGCGGCGGCTGCATCGTTAGGCGCCACAGCGTCCCACAGCCCATCGCTAGCCAGCACTACGCAGACATCTTTACTTCCGTCTGCATCTTCGCTGAGTTTCAATTGCCGATGCACGACTTCCGGTTCAGGTGTTGATCCTGTAACTCCGCGATCGCCCAGACTGCGAGTGACAGCCAGCACGCCATTCAGTCTTGGCGGGTTGCCGTCCATCACGAAGCCGCCAGCAGATTCCACTCGGCTACGCTCAGCCGGGATGCTGGGCCTATGCGGCGGCGCTGTCAGCTGGGTTGCTAGGCCGTTGCTATGCACTAGCCAGGCTTCCGAGTCGCCAGCCCAGGCTACAGTTAACTGATCACCGGATAAGATGCACACCTGTTTTTTTAAGAGTGAAGACATTATACTTACATGTTTAATCCGCTACCAGCAGTTAGGCATCCCAACTTAGGATGCAACATTTCAAACAGAAAAGGATTTGCGGGGATATTTGGGATTATATAACCATTTGTATGGATATCTGAGATTACGTAGGGACGCTTGGCATTATAAAGGGATTTTTAGGGATATCTGGGATTACATACGGATTTTGGGGGACATTTGGGATTAGATAGGGATTTGTAGGGATGTTTGGAAGTAGATGGGATGGGATATTTGGGGTTAGATAGGGATTCTTAGGATATTTGGCATTAGATACGGATTTGTAGGGATTTTTGGGATTAGGATGGATATCGGGGATAAGATAGGGATTGTAGGGATATTTGGGATTAGATACGGATTTTTAGGGATTTTTGGGATTAGGATGGATATCGGGGATAAGATAGGAATTGTAGGGATATTTGGGATTAGATACGGATTTTTAGGGATTTTTGGGATTAGGATGGATATCGGGGATAAGATAGGGATTGTAGGGATATTTGGGATTAGATAGGAATTTGTGAGGACATTTGAGATTAGGGGATTTCTAGAATATAATTAGGATTAGACAGGGATTTGTGGGGATATTTGGGATTAGATACGGATTTGTAGGGATATTTGGGATTAGGATGGATATCGGGGATAAGATAGGGATTGTAGGGATATTTGGGATTTGATAGGGATTTGTAGGGATATTTGGGATCAGGATGAATATCGGGATATCGGAGATTACCATAAGAAAAACACTGAAGTATTTCCCCACAGTTGGGACACAAATAAAATTTTCATGCCCCGAACAAACCGTGCAAGTGGCTCCGCCCGATGCTCCGCATTGGCTAGCGGCTTCGCCCAATTTCGCGTCGGCATCGACAAACGTTCGACGAAGTTTTTCAACCAATTCTGACTTGCTATCAGAGTCGCTATGAAAAGAATAAGACAGGAACAATGGCAGCAGATAGGAAGCGGCCAAGTCGGCTCCGTCGCTGCCGCCGTGACCGTCCAGAACGGCCAAGAAATTCGCCTGGCTATTGGCGTCCGGCGAGAATGCCGACACCAATAGGCGATCTTCATTGCGTCGGCCGCGATTTTTTTGCGCTTGCCTGTTTGTTTGACGAGTTTGAGAGACTTTTCTTTCATAATTTAATCTCTAGTCCAATTCTTATGCTTGTTTGGGATACTGTCTGAACCTCTGTTCTACCCCAATTTGATCATCTGTTCTACCCCAATTTGATCCTCTGTTCTACCCCAATTTGATCATCTGTTCTACCCCAATTTGATCATCTGTTCTACCCCAATTTGATCCTCTGTTCTACCCCAATTCGATCATCTGTTCTACCCCAATTTGATCATCTGTTCTACCCCAATTTGATCCTCTGTTCTACCCCAATTTGATCCTCTGTTCTACCCCAATTCGATCATCTGTTCTACCCCAATTTGATCATCTGTTCTACCCCAATTTGATCATCTGTTCTACCCCAATTCGATCATCTGTTCTACCCCAATTCGATCATCTGTTCTACCCCAATTTGATCCTCTGTTCTACCCCAATTCGATCATCTGTTCTACCCCAATTTGATCATCTGTTCTACCCCAATTCGATCATCTGTTCTACCCCAATTTGATACTCTGTTCTACCCCAATTCGATACTCTGTTCTACCCCAATTCGATACTCTGTTCTACCCCAATTTGATCATCTGTTCTACCCTATTTTGGTCATCTGTTCTACCCCAATTTGATCCTCTGTTCTACCCCAATTTGATCATCTGTTCTACCCCAATTCGATCACCTGTTCTACCCCAATTCGATACTCTGTTCTACCCCAATTCGATACTCTGTTCTACCCCAATTCGATACTCTGTTCTACCCCAATTCGATACTCTGTTCTACCCCAATTTGATCATCTGTTCTACCCTATTTTGGTCATCTGTTCTACCCCAATTTGATCCTCTGTTCTACCCCAATTCGATACTCTGTTCTACCCCAATTTGATCACCTGTTCTACCCCAATTCGATACTCTGTTCTACCCCAATTCGTTACTCTGTTCTACCCCAATTCGATACTCTGTTCTACCCCAATTTGATCACCTGTTCTACCCCAATTTGATCATCTGTTCTACCCCAATTTGATCCTCTGTTCTACCCCAATTTGATCATCTGTTCTACCCCAATTCGATCACCTGTTCTACCCCAATTCGATACTCTGTTCTACCCCAATTCGATCACCTGTTCTACCCCAATTCGATACTCTGTTCTACCCCAATTCGATACTCTGTTCTACCCCAATTCGATACTCTGTTCTACCCCAATTTGATCATCTGTTCTACCCTATTTTGGTCATCTGTTGTACCCCGATTTGATCATCTGTTTTCCCCATTTTAATATGTTATCGATCATAGATCCATTCTATATTTTTCCATATCCAATCGCTTGTTTACAGATATTCTGTTCTACAGCTCTCTAATTAATATTACCAACGCACAAAACCGAAGGCTCACATGAGACACAAGCCGAGCGCAGCCACGCCTAACCACTGTTGGCGCATCAACACTATCATGTCTGGGCGTTGCCTTATCGCCATTATCATCATCATTGCTACTAATGTTTCTTTCTTCCATGTCTCCAAGGCAACTGCGTAATTTCTTTTTGGCATCACAGTCGGCCAGCTCGCGAACAACTTCGCCAACTAATCTCTGAACAGCTCGATACTCAGGCTTAGCAGTTTCATTATCTTGGCTAATAAAGCGATTAGTGAACTGAGATCCAAGCAAATATTGCATTAGCTTAGCTTGAGCTCTCCAACCCATTGTTAAATCATTATTGGCATCGGATTGCACTACTTGCAATAGGTAGGGCGTCAATAAGTCTAGAATTTGTTTAGCAAAATAGCATTGAGCAGAATGAGCATCGGCGAAGCATTGAAATGGAGGTCGAGACACTGCGGACGGATCAGCAAGAGATTCAACTGCCTGCTGGGCTGCTGAGACAATCAACTCTGATGGACAGCTTGACATGTTTTCTTGGGTTCAGTGTTTTGATTTTTCTATAATTTGGCTGCAATAGTTAAATAATATTCTTTAAATGCAAGAGAAAAATAAAAGACCTAATTTATGAAGAGAGCCATAACCTAGTGGTCTAGAGGAGTGCTCTAATGTGCCAGCAGCCTAGACTCAATTCCCAAGTGCAGTCGTGTTAATTGAGGCTAAATTGGAATCTCATCTTGGGTCTGCTTGTGTAATTACTGCCCTTGAGGGTCAACCCACTCAAGGCACAATGAAGTGTACACTTTTGTGTCTGCTTAGGGGTGTTGACAGAGTAGGCAGTAATGCCTCTCACTGGCGATGAAACAATGCTGCTTTAAGTGCACTAGGGTATAACTATCTTTTGTATCTTAAACAAGCCAACACATTTAATATTTGCTCAATTTCATATATATTTTGCATTAACTAATCTGTAGCCTAGAATCTCCAACTAATAATACTAAAAATGAAAACTTCTCCAACTAAAACTAGGAAAACAAAAAATATTATTTACTTCACAAAACATATGCTTAGCTTGGCTTGTTAATAAATGATTATTAAGACTAAAATAAGTAAATATGCTTTAAAAATAAAAGTACATTGTGGCAACCTAATCAGTGTGCAGCCAGTTTAGAAGATGCACTTGCACTAAAACTAAAGTATTTGACCTACTATATTGGGATAGGTGCACTCAGTCTAACATAGTTTGCTTAGCTAGAGGTTGGCTTTTCTTATGCCACTATTTTGCACACCATTTTAAAAGGCCAGTAAACCATGCAATATTCTACAATATACAAACTAGCTACTTTATCAGTAATCACCAAGGTTGCATAACTAACTAAAGTAAACTAACTAAACTAACTAACTAAATCCAACTAAAGTACTTTACTAATAGGTAAATTATGAGAAGCATGTCTATATGATGGCTATAATAGAGGTCTACCTAGAAAAAGCAGATATCTTCATTAGCATTAGCCTATCCATATCAACAATCACTTGCCACTTTGGAGAAATGGCCATTGATAATTTGATATTATATATAGTTAACACATAAGAAACACTTAAGATGCAAGGTTGTCATCTTCTTCCATTGCTTTTTATTTTTGATGATAATCTAAAACCATTATTTAATATTTATATGATTTTTTAACATTTTTAGTTATCTAAATACCTTAAAAATATTGATTTATTAATAAAAATTTAGATTAAATAGAAATATTTAATTAAACAAGCCATGACCATGTGATCCTAATAATGTTTAGATCTAAGAGCAAAACTCAAGTCTGAAGATTGAAATATATTGCCTTGGGTAACTAGTACTTAAGTCTAGGGCCAATGTATAGATAAATTTATTAGTAAAAAGTAGAGAGGAAAAAGAAAGCAATTATGATAAAAAAGAAAGTGGAAATAGGATATGATAGAGAGAAAATAAAGGGGAGTAAAGTGGGAATAAAGAAGAAAAAAGGAGAGAGAAAAAGGAAAAAGAAAAAAGAAGAGATCAGATAGAAAAGAGAAAGTATAAAGTAGGAAGAAAAAAATGAGAAAAGAGAAAAGAGGATAGATATAAGTATAGAAGAGAAAGAAGAGAGAAGAGAGGGAGAAAAGGAAGGGAATAAAAAAAGAAAAAAGAGAAAAGAAAGAATAGTGGAAAGAAGAGAGAAAAAAAGGGTAGAAAAGAAAGAAAAAAAAGAGAAGAGAAAGAAAAAAGAAGAGAGAAGTAAATGAAAGAGGAAAGATGAGAAAGCAAAAATGAATGCTAAGAAAGGAAATATGATAGAGCAGAGATAAGAGAGAAAAAAGGGGTGAGAGAGCAAAAATGAGAGAAAAGAAGAAAGAGCAAAGAGAAAAGGGAAGAGAACAAAGAGAGGAGAGAATAAAGACAGAGAAGATGAGAGAAAAGAAAATAAAAAAGAAATGGGAGAGAAGAAACAAGAGAAAAGAAAAAAATAAAAGATAAGAGAAAAAAGAGAAGATAGGAGAAAAGAGGAAACTAAGAAATTAAAAAGGAAAGGAAAGGTTGATAAGATATCTTTTTTCTTTATTGATAGGTTGCTTTTGATTATATTGTCTAATAAAATAGTTAAGTACTAAATGGTTAAGTTTTATTTCTTAGCTATGATATTTAAAAAGTTTTATAGGCCTAGAGGATTTGAAAGGTAAGATTTAGGTCACAGAATTTAGCTAATCAATTTTAGATTTAGATAATAGAATTTTGGCAATAGGAGTTCAAACCTCATTTTCTTAATAGAAGATGTCCACTTGTAATAGGCTAGCCTACTATAATAATAGTGTACATGTGCAGTGATTTTGTCTGCTGCCTTTTTGTCTATGGGCAGATGAAACAACTTTTTCTGGCAGACAAATCAGACGTGGGTCCTAGAATTTTTGCAGTCTACATTCTACGATGAATGGACTTTTATGAATTAAAACAAATAAAAATGAAAGTATAATATTTCTATTATAAAATAAAATCATGACACTAGGCTCCATTCTATCTACCTAGGCCTACCACTCTAGATTAGGGGTCCCTAACCTATTGTTGGCAATGGGCTGCATTAGATTAGGCCTAGACATTAGTTAGGCCTACCTAAGATACATGGATTTCATAGACACTGCTATATAATATCCATAAAAGTTAGTCTGCCTTGTATTATTAATATTAGCTATAATAGAGGCTTGCACCCTTAAATCTTAAATGCCATGTCACTTATCAGTAATCACTAAGTCCTAAGACTAGGCCCCTAAAAATAACTCAGCATCAGCAGACTGCATTGGAAAGAGTGATGCAGCGGTAATCTTTCCTTACCCGACCGTAAATTATTTTCTAAGTTTTTTCGAATTTTTTATATTTAAAATGCAAATATTTTTACGGGCTTACATGGCTGGCAAAAAATTAAGCCCTAGGAAGGAAAGATTACCTTTTAACCTAGGCGGATAGGCCTAGCGCCTAGCTAGCAATTTATAAGCCTTGTTGCCTAATTTCCCTAAGGCCAAGCTAACTAACATATTGTACATTAAAATTTTAAATTTCATAGGCGACGCGCATATACCCAGCAAGTAGTCAAGTTACTGCATGTCCGTGATTTCCCACTTGAACTTACTAACTATAGTCTTAAATTTAAAAATTAAAACAACATTTTTCCATAATACAAAGTTAAAACTGTTGTCCTTATAAAAGTTTTTTATTTTAATGTTGCAAAATATTTTTAATTATAAGAAACAACCTAGCTCGCAATTAAAAAACTATTGCCTTTGCTTTAAACAGTTTTCTTCGAAAGAAGCTTTTTTCTAAGAATAACAACTTTTTTTAAAAGAAATAGTGTTAGGTATGGAAAACGAATGTACTAAATGACCGGTTTTTCAGTTCCAGTTCCCGATAAGATAAAAATAACAAAAAGATCGATTTAGCAGAAAACACTTGAATGTAAAACGATTTTTTAGTCGAAACTCAAATTTACCATCTGAAATCTGTGTATATGTAAAAAATCAGCTTCACAGACCTTACTGTTGCTTCAGTGCAGGTCTCCAATCTTGCATAGCGTGATGTTGAAACGTAAGTAACTGCAGGATTTCTCATACAGGCTAAATAAATCTACCCCTAGAACTACGAAATACCCAACAACAACTGATAACCAATTTTATTTTTGCAATTTACCATCTGAAATCTGCGTTTATATAAAAAATCAGCTTCACAGACCTTACTGTTGCTTCAGTGCAGGTCTCCAATCTTGCATAGCGTGATGTTGAAACGTCAGTAACTGCAGAATTTCGCATACAGGCTAAATCATTCTACCCCTAGAACTACGAAATACTAAACAGCGACTGTTAACCAATTTTATTTTTGCAATTTACCATCTGAAATCTGCGTTTATATCAAAAATCAGCTTCTGCACCGACCTTACTGTTGCTTCAGTGCAGGTCTTCAATCTTGCATAGCGTGATGTTGAAACGTCAGAAATGTACGATTTCGTAACTAAGGGTTTGTAACTTTGAATTTGTAAAATAACCAGCTTATACTCGTCGGTAATTATAGAACAACAGCAACAAAAAATACGCAGTCGCCCCAGCAGTCAGTGGAGGGAGCGTCAGATGACATGTCGAAGCGCCAGCAGGCGAATAATCAATTGTCTGGCCCATTGATCGACAGTGTCGGGCGCCCCAACGTTGCTCAGGATGCAGTCCACGTATCTCCGTGTCCTCGGTCGCTTGAGCCCGCCTGAACTGTTCTAGCAAAGTGAGCGGCAGGATGCCCTGGACAGGCTAGGGCAATCGCCCGGATCACGTAGCGCCTGTCAGTTGGAGTCGCCGTCTCGCTGCAGGATGGTACATCCTTGGACAGGACGCTTTTGTCAGCCTGAACGCATGGAGCAGCCCCGCGGGCCGAGTGATCCAATTGTTTATTTAGCTGTTGCTCCAGTGTGGCCGTTAACATCGGGACGCTAGAATTCGTGCGACTGGATTTCGCGCGATCTGGCATTCGAGCGACTGCATTTGCGCGACTGGAAATCGAACGACCTGGAATTAAAGGGCGCGGCTTCTTTCTAGCGACTGGATTTCACACGACTGGATTTAAATCCAGTCGATCTAAATCCGGTTGCGCGAAATTCAGTCGCGCGAAATCTAGTCGCTTGAAGTACATGTACGTCGCGAGAAATGATGCAGTCGAATTCAATTTCAAGTCGCCTAAAATCATCCGATTCGCGCAAAATCCTGGTGCGCAGAAGACAATTAGCGCAAAATCCAGTAGCGCGAATTCTAGCGTCCCTTGAACATCCACGTCTCTGCAGCGTTGTCGAGCAACACGGTCTCAACAGCCGAGCCCTCTGACGATCGGGCAGCGCTTTGGACTGAAGGATGGCGCGAATCGACCGGTAGGCCGTCCAGGCAAGTCCTCTCGATCTAGATCTGCGTCGCCGAATTTTGTCCTCAACGTTGGGCATCAGACCGTTGAGGTGAACCGCTGACAGCGCGCGAGGTTGGTCGTCTGCCCGTCTGCGCCGCGGCATTACGCTGTGGTGACGGCAGACGGCTTGTCTGACCTGTTTGAAACTTCGTTTAGGAGTGCTACACAGAGCGACACATTCTAGCGCCGTTCCTCTTCGTGCTGCTCCTGGCATGGATTGTGCAGCTTCGGAACGGACCCCCTTCAGCAGGCGACGGCGCTTCCTGCTGCGCAGACACATCGGTCGCCGCCACAACGAGAAGCGCCTGAGCGGTTCTGGGCTACGCCGACGACCTCACACTCCTGTCCTCAACTGTTGATGGCGCACAGCGCTAGATTAAGGTTGGTCGAGGTGGCATCAAAGCGTCGGCCTATTTGTCGACACGCTGAAAGACCGAGGCGCTGGCATGACCAGCGAGCCGATATCCCAGCGGAGCTGACATATCACCATACAGCGATATGATGGCGTCAACTAGCTGCAGGGGACTCGACAGGTTCGTAGGACAAAAGAAAGTGTTACTCTTAGCACTGAATCAAAAGCCATAATAATTAAAAACCCTAAAAAATGCCGAGTAAAGGCCGAGACCTTTCACAGAGTCGTGAAAGGTCTTGGCCCCTCGGAGTTGTAACTCCTTTAATTTCCTATTTTTCCGAGGTTCATGCTGGCGCGTACAGACTGAATTCATATGCAATTGCTTCCAGCTTGTACATTGTTTCATTTTACGAAATTGTACCTTTAAATGCATAATCACATGCAAGGGCCCGCGTCACCACGCGGGACAGGGGCTGACATCGGGACAACTGTGCAATGTCCCCCCCCTGGTCTGAGTGAAAGCTATGAAAAAGCGAACAAAATGAGTGTCTGTTTGGCAATAAAATTGAGTGTTAAAAACACCGATATAAAAAATAATGTAGGAATTTCGTCACTTAGAATTCTTGACTTTGTCCCGATCCCCCACCATAAAATCCATAGCGACGCGCTCACGCCCCTGATCACATGCAAGTTAAGAATTACATCTAATTGTGCAACATATTTACACATGTTTAATATTTGATCAATTAGATTTGTAAGGTCTATAGAGAAATCACAATTCATCAATTCAAGGTGCACTGTTGGATTAATTTACGTATTGACTGTATTAAGTTATTGATAGAATTTTTACGACAATTACATGCATTCTTCTGGAGAAGTAACATCATAATCTTATAAATTACATGTATCATATCTTATATTTTATCTCAATATTTTTATTTCATATGTAATATTCAAAACCCATGTTTTATAAGGACCTTTAACTTTTACGAATTTTTTAGCGTCAATTGAAACCATTATTTGAATTGCTATTAGTTAATTTATTAATTTACCACAATATTTTTGAGTTCAAAGTAATTGTAGTTAACTTAATTGTAGTTAACTACTGTCTTTATCTAGTGTAAAAAGAACGAAACGTTTTTTTATAAATGTCTACTAGTTTCTTTGTTTATTCATTCTACATATTAATTTTTAATTTTTATCATATTTAGAAGAGTTCTTACTTCATATTGTTATCGTCACATTATCACATACAACGATAATGATAGATCGAGCTGCTCCGAGATCGAACCGTGGTTTTTTGAATATTCGTCTCCATAATAGTACTTATTTAATAAAAAATTTAAATAAAACAAGAAAACGTTTGAATAATATTGTATTTTATTCATTTTAAAAAAATATTAATGTCAACTTTATTCTTAAAGCAGTAAACATTTGTTTTAATATGTATTGTAACATATTCCGTTACGGCGGGATTTTAAAGTACGATTTGGGAACTGGAACTGAAAAACCGGTCATTGTACTAAAGAAACTGGTAAGTATAGACTTAAAAGCACTAACTGAAGATAAACTTTCCCAAAGCTTTAATAACGAGAAATACCTAGTGAAAAAGCACCTCAAGATACACAGAGAAAGAGAACTTAGCCAAAAGCTAGAAAATCAGCAATATATTAAACTCTACAAAAACGCCTATCTCTACAAAAAAATCTGCAGGCCCGACCTTTCAGATTACTTTCCATGCACTTTTAGAAACAAAAAATTCCTAACAACCCTCCTAAAACTGAAATGCGAAATTACACCCAATATTTTCTCTCATGAAGCATGTAGACTGTGTGGAGCGAGAAATGGTTCCGATATCCTACACTACTTGACCGAATGTCCACAAACTGAAAAGATCAGAAAAAAATACTTCTGTCAGTACCTCTTAAATGACAAGCAAGTACACAAGTTAGGATATGCTACAAATGAAAAAAGAGTAAGAAAAGAGCTCACTGGTGTAGCTAAAATATATGAAGTCATGAATAGCTAAAACAGTTATGCAAACTGAAACAGACATATCAGCAGTGTAATAAATCCGCTTTTCATTTGTTTATTCATTTACTGTCTTTTTAATTTCCTATTTAATTAGCATTTAATTAGAATTTAATTAGTTTCCTATCTAATAATACCTATTTAAATCGTCGTTATTCGTTAAACGTAAAGTTCTTTTGAAGTATGTTCATGTTCGTTTTTCACGCTCTGAAATATTGTGCGCTTGCAAAATACTACATCTTTTTACAAAAAACGCTCTTTCAAATACCTTAATAATTTTACAAATATCGTAACTCGTGAAAAAATTTAACCTTTTGAACAAATTTAACCTTTTGAACTTAATCGTAATTAAACAACTAATGCTAAAATAACTTAAATACACAGAAATATACTGGCCAAACAGGCTTCTTGCCTGAGCCAACTTACTACTACTACTACCCCCCGAAGAGCCTGACCAAAACTTTTTTGTTGCTCTTTGTTGTTATACATACTACCATGTGACTCTGTCACATTTATCTTGGTGTGTCCCCCATAGAAACTTCACCTTGGACGTCCTTGGGGGCCATGGTCAGGAAGGTGCAGCGTGTGCGCCGGAAAAACATCCATCAAAATTTTTGCTGTGCGCCGCGTGCGCCGAGAAAAAAAAATTACTTGTGCGCCATGCGCCGAGAAAAATACACTTGAAAAAGCACCATCAAGTATTAAGTATCTAAATTAAATCAATATCAATGGAAGTTCAAGCAGTTCAATCATGGCTTTTATTTGCAAAATATAAGCAAAAAGACGCAACAAAAGCCGCGAAAGGCGCAAATTTGTTAAGTTTGTTAAGTCGATTAATGAAATTTGAAATAGAAACAACATTGGAAATAACGACTATCGTATCGACTATCGTTTATTTTATTGATTGATTGACATTTAATATACGTTTTTTTATTATTCATTATTATATTGTCACGTACACTGACGTACCTTGTGCGCCATGCGCCGAGCCATGCACCTATGCACCGAGCCATGCGCCGATGCGCCGAGCCCATGCGCGCGGCGCAGTGAAGTGTGCGCCGTGCGCCGGCAAATTGCTGATTTGCGCCGGAAAATTCCGAGGATTCTACCGTCTTCCTGGCTGTGGCTTGGGGGTATCCACGCTTTTTGGTGCCTGTGCTTTTTGGTGCCCGGCAATCTAGGGCACCAAAATATTGGGCACCGAAAATCACGGGCACCAAAATGCATGGAAACCTCCTTGGTGTATCTCCCCCATAGGAAATTCCTGGCTACGCCCTTGTTTCGCATCTTACATCACAATTATTTAAATATTTATCTCATTTAGGCTTATTTCTTGTGTTGGTACTGGTAGTGTTTTGCAGTTAATGTTATTTTTCTTCGGGCCTATCACCTTGGCATTAGCTAGTAGGTCTAGGCCTATGGTCTATGACTACTGACTATTTTATGTTTTGAATAGTTTAGTCTCAGAGATAGCAGACTTGTACTGTCCAGCTACCAGTTGAATAAATAAATAAATGTTAGAGACCCATAGAAAAATTACTTTAATTGCACATAGACCTGAGGGATACTACTTTATTTTTTTTTAATTGGCTTTATTATTTTTAGGCCTGTATTAATTTTTTTTCCTTCTAATCTAAAGCCTACTTTTAGAAAAGTGTAGGCCAACAGCCCTACACTAGGCCAGGTTCTAACCTCTATTTCCTATAATAACTTTTTGTTTAGCACATTAGGGTTGGATGCTTAGGCCAAAATCAAGAAAGTGGTAAATTTTTGTTTGTATGCCTAGTTTAAGCTATATGCTTATATAAAAATTTGTCATTTGACACTATGTTGGCCTATCTACTATGTCATGTATGCCAGGATATTCCCTAGGGCTTAATGTATATTGAAAAATGGTAGGACCCTTGTTTTGCACTAGGATTTCTAGGTATGCATATTACCTTCTAAATTATAGCTAGGCCCATATATGCGCAACCTTTAATATTCAGTTGGCTATGCAACTTAGTTTTAACAAAAATGTGACATAGTTTTTAATAAAAAATGCAAATTACATATACAAAAACCCTAAAGCAAAATTAGTGCAACTTTAGGTAAATGGCAAGAGTAACTACAACTGTCTTATTAAGCAAAAATGCCTCATCAGCTATTTAATTCTACTACTTGGGTGTTTTTTCAGATGGGCATTTTTGCGACTTCCTTGGTTGGCCGCCAAATTAGTCAGCCAAATCAGCTGACTCGGCCAACTGTTGCGCATGTATGGCTAGGCCTAACCTAAGCCTACCAAAGTGAAATTTATCCAAAATTAATAGACATAGGCCTTATCCTAATGCATTCTATGCAAAAAGTAAGGCATAAAAATAAATATGTATGCATGCAAAACTTCAATAATTGTTTTTTTGTCTAAGTCTAAGTCTTTCTAGTCTAAGGGAGCTTTAATAAATTAATATTATAATAAAGTTACCATTCTCTATTGCTATATTTACATCCATAAGTATAATATATATACTTTTGGGCAAAAAATCTATTGTTCTAAGTGCCCTTCTTTCTAAAAAATCTTTGTTCTATATACTTGATTTATGAAATCATCAAGCCCTAACCTAAATATTTAAAAGCCAATACTTGGTGACCAAGTCTTAGTGACTTGCATGTTGTAGACCATTGTTATCATTATTGTACTTCTAGGCCATAATCTAGGTCTAAGTCTAAAAAATTAAATAGTGTTATAAGGGATTTATTTATAGGCCTAGCTAAAAACAATAAAAAGATTTATTTATATAACTAATATATAATATTTTGACTAGGGCTTAGACTAGACCTAATTAATCTAACTAGTTCACAAGATAGCAAAAGTAGGTCTAAAAAAACCAATCAACTAAGCTTAAAAATTGTATAGATAAATCTATATACCCTGTAAAAAGAATTAATAAACTAGTCTATATGGGTCACATGTGAACTACAAAGTCTTTTTATCCAACTTGTAAGTCTTTTGGAACTTTACAATAGCAATCTAGCTTGCTCAAAAGATTTGTCTTTTCTTAACACATTTCTCTAGCAATCTTTTTCTTTGCCTTTGTTTACCTTGTCTTTTCTCTTTTATTTCTCTTTTGGCCTGCAAGAATGCACTAAACACTATATATATAGCCTTTAGGTAATATAATTGCTAACACTGTTATATAGTAGATATAAGAATACACAAAAAATATTTTGAAAAAAGAAAAAGAATAAAAAGAAACCTATATAAATGATCAAAATAACCATATCAAAAGAGAAAAAACTTTAGCTATTTAATGCCAATTAGAAAAATGGTTTTAAGTTGCATATAGCCTTTTGTGGATGCTATCTAACTCAGTTTTAAATTTTAGTTCTGGCATGGCATAAGAAGTCTAGTGCACATATACTAGTATAGAAAATTTTTTGGCAGATGATTGTAGCACAACATAGGAGGTCTCTATTTATGTCTATGGGTTTTCTAAAAGCTCTTAGTATATATTCATAGGTTTTTTAACAGTATTTTAATAGGGACATGGAAGCAAAGCTAGATTGGAAAAAGACTCATTAGATACAACTATATTGTTTTAGTCAATCAAAATCTATTAAGTTTTACACATGTAGCAACTATATGCCATGTATTAAGCATGTGTTTGAGTGCATGTCTGCATACTTGCGTGTGCTCAAAATTCCACAAATATGATTAGCAGCAGCCATGAACCTACCAAGTATATAATATGTTGTTATAAGGATATTGATGTCAAACTATTACTATAATTTTTATATGGCATGGCAGATGACACTTAAAAATCTATCAAATGGCTTTTGTTTGCTGTCAGCCTCAATAGCTACCAAGTTACCGCTGCATCCATGACTGCCAGCTGCATTGCCCTGCCATCATTCGCTGATGCCACCTCAGCTGCTGTGTCTTCCTCATCTTCTGCAGCAGCAGCAGCCGCAGCAGCAGCAGCTGCTCAATTCTCGCCATTGATTTTATTCGAATGCACTTTATCCAATGCCAGCCTGCTAGTGGAGTCAATGCCCGATCGCGACCTGCTGCACGCTTTAAGAATTGTAGCAGCGCTGCACAGTCGCGTTGTTGACGTCATGGATCCGCGATATGATCGACTCTGCCGGCTTGGCGATGCTGCCTCAGCTGCTGCCGCTGCCGCTGCTGCATCAGCCGCACCCAATACTGAGGAGTCGACATCAAACACCGATCAGCATCCAAATGTTGATGTAGATACAACTGAAGCCACCCGACAGCAGCAGCAGAATCAGAGGCGGAATCGTAGGCGTCAGACTCAAGCTAGCCGATTAGCTGCTAAACTAGGGTCTACTACTGCTAGTAATACTGATAGGGCTCGAATTGGTACTAAGCAGTCCAGTACCATTACTACTACTACTACTAATAATAATAATAATAACAGCAGTAACAGCAACAATGGTGTCACCTCAGTGGAAGATTGCGATGAGGTAAGAGACCAATTCTTTTGATTTTGATGAAGTACAATATGTATTTCTGTTCAAATTTAAGAAAGTAGAATTTTTTCTACCTAAAAAATTAGACATAGTACTAATTAGATGCCGAGGTATTTAGCCCCAATAATTTCAGAGGGGTTGCGCATGTTTTGATATCAACACCGTTTTTTTTCGCATAAAGCCTTCAAAACCAATCCGAAATCCATTCAGTCACACGAGACGGCCTCGGCAACCGCTACGCCGCCACCCGAAGACCTCAGAGCTGGCCCGTCTGACGGTGCCGGCTCCGATTTACTGTTCAAATTCGGCAATATCAAAACTGAGAGTCAACGGCAGAGCCGGCGTAGGCAAGCCAGTGCAGCTGGACTGTCTATGGCCGCAACCGCCAGCAGTAGCAGCAGCAGCAGCTACCCGATCGAGTGTAAAACAATTTTTCGTCGGGCCTACAAAGCGCTGAAAGGTGGCGGCGCGCATTTGTTCGACTTTTCTAAACCGTAAGAAGAGTTGTTTTTGTTTTGGCTATAAGCTTAACTTTCTACTAATTCAAGTAGACTAAGTAGTGTTTTTAGTGATAAATGCGAAATGCAATTCTAATTAATAAAAGTGACTCAGTAATTCTTAAGCGACTCTAGCACGCCTCAGAGATACGATTCTTAGGCGAATGTTACCGACTTGATGTCTCGTCGTTTTAGAGTCGTTTCCGGTCACTTATATCTTATTTTACCTGATCATTGACGCTAGTCATCCATCTAATTGGCTATGTGATAGACTGAATTTGTTTAACAACTATTCTAAAATGATTTACAGGTTTGTATCGCCGTTCAATCAAAAGGTGGCCAGTCAGGTGTTAAAAAAGGCCCAGGAGATGGCTATTGGCAAAGATTGGCCAGTCGATGTATGGAAAAGTGAGTTTGTTACTTTGTTACTAATGTACCTAAGAGTTATCAGTTTGAAACTTTCATTAATAAATCCTATTTGAACTTGCTTCCCCTATTCAGAGATACCCAACCAGTACAAGATCAACGCAATGTTCTTCGATTTTCGGTGCAAAATTAAGCGCAAAAATCAATTAAGCGTAAGTGTGAATTTTTTCATAAAAATCTTTATATTTCTACTTATAAGTAGTTTAACTTGAATTTTTTGTTTAATTTTTTTTCAGAAGCTCAGCCGACGCCAAAAAGGCCTAGAATTATTATCAGACCGTTTGCCAGCCGAATCGATGAACAAATTTCAAAGCGTACTGACTAGAGATTACATGTCTAGCGATGAGGAATGCTCGGCAACTAGTGCCGGCTTGAGCACAGTTCGAGTTCGTCGTTTAGCCTGGGAGTCGGACGAATTGCGCAGTTTAAAACGTCAGCTCGATGCCGAGTTTTACGCGTCTCAACAGTGCCTGATTGGGACCGCCGGACACCAGCTGGAGGCTTCATTTTCTTCATCAACTGTATCTCTAGCGCCTCCAGAGTCTTCTGTTGTTAGTCAACGACTGCCTCCAAGCGACGCTCCAGAATGGGCTGTTAAGTGAATTAATGAGGTCACTTACTACTATCAGTATGTCAAGTTGCGGTTGTACTATCAAATATCGGATTAAGGTTGCTAGCTACTTGTGCATAGCGAATTTATATTGATTTTTTATAGTCATATCAATGTCCGTGTGTCTGTCAGTGTGAGAAATTAAATCAACTCTTGCTTCCACGATTGCGCTTAGTGTTCAGGGTACTGCTAATGTTTATATCAAGTATCACGTGCATCTGTTTTGTTTGTGTTAGTTTGGCTGATTATTTTCTAAATTTAATAAAATTTTGTTACAGATAATTAGGGCGTTTTGAGTTGCTAAGGATTGTGAATCTGAGTATTGGAAATCAGGGACCTGAGTTTTTGGGATTGTAAATCTGAGTATTTTAGGATCAGGGACCTGAGTATTTGGGATCAGGGATCTGAGTATTTGGGATCAGGGATCTGAGTATTTGGGATCAGGGATCTGAGTATTTAGGATTGGGGATCTGAGTATTTGGGATTAGGGATCTGAGTATTTGGGATCAGGGATCTGAGTATTTGGGATTAGGGATCTGAGTATTTGGGATTAGGTATCTGAGTATTTGGGATCAGGAATCTGAGTATTTGGGATTGGGGATCTGAGTATTTGGGATTAGGGATCTGAGTATTTGGGATTAGGGATCTGAGTATTTAGGATTAGGTATCTGAGTATTTGGGATCAGGGATCTGAGTATTTGGGATTAGGGATCTGAGTATTTAGGATTGGGGATCTGAGTATTTGGGATCAGGGATCTGAGTATTTGGGATTAGGGATCTGAGTATTTAGGATTGGGGATCTGAGTATTTAGGATTGGGGATCTGAGTATTTGGGATCAGGAATCTGAGTATTTGGGATTGGGGATCTGAGTATTTGGGATTGGGGATCTGAGTATTTGGGATTAGGGATCTGAGTATTGGGGATCAGGGACCTGAGTTTTTGGGATTGTAAATCTGAGTATTTTAGGATCAGGGACCTGAGTATTTGGGATCAGGGATCTGAGTATTTGGGATCAGGGATCTGAGTATTTGGGATCAGGGATCTGAGTATTTAGGATTGGGGATCTGAGTATTTGAGATCAGGAATCTGAGTATTTGGGATTGGGGATCTGAGTATTTGGGATTAGGGATCTGAGTATTTGGGATTAGGGATCTGAGTATTTAGGATTAGGTATCTGAGTATTTGGGATCAGGGATCTGAGTATTTGGGATTAGGGATCTGAGTATTTAGGATTGGGGATCTGAGTATTTGGGATCAGGGATCTGAGTATTTGGGATTAGGGATCTGAGTATTTGGGATTAGGTATCTGAGTATTTGGGATTAGGGATCTGAGTATTTAGGATTGGGGATCTGAGTATTTGGGATTAGGGATCTGAGTATTTGGGATTGGGGATCTGAGTATTTGGGATTGGGGATCTGAGTATTTGGGATTGGGGATCTGAGTATTTGGGATTAGGGATCTGAGTATTTGGGATTAGGGACCTGAGTATTTGGGATTGTGAATCTGAGTATTTTAGGATCAGGGATCTGAGTATTTGGGATCAGAGATCTGAGTATTTGGGATCAGAGATCTGAGTATTTGGGATCAGGGATCTGAGTATTTGGGATCAGGGATCTGAGTATTTGGGATCAGGGATCTGAGTATTTGGGATTAGGTATCTGAGTATTTAGGATTGGGGATCTGAGTATTTAGGATTGGGGATCTGAGTATTTGGGATTAGGGATCTGAGTATTCAGCATCAAGGACCTGAATGTTTAGGATCATCACGAAATTGAATATTTAGAATTAATGATCCGAGTATTTAAAAGATTTTATTTCTTTTAAATTAATCTCACTTTCATTAACATACCTGCTAGTTTGGCCTAATTATTAAAAATGAATTTTTATTTTTTTAAACATGAAGGTCAACATTTTATTAACACCTTAATAGCTTATTAATGTTGTGTACTATTTTTACAAGTATAATATTTGTAGTGTAGTAAAAACGATACTTTCAAATTTCTATAAAAAGATTAATGGTAATAATAGATTAATTATTCAAATGCCTGTCCGTTCCTGTGTTTTTATTCAATTTTTACTGTTTAAAACTAGTCATTTAGAGATTACACAGCTGTAGTTATTAATACTCATACTACCTCACTGGCCATAAGATAATTATCTCTTAGTTCTTGCTTATTCACCAAGCTTTGGGGGTCCAGCATTTTCAATCATTTTTTTCTGATATGATAAGCTCTCAGATTCAGCAGTTGTTTGGTTTTCCTTTATATATAATACTATTAGTAATACTTACTTTATTGAAACAAAAGTACACAGTCGAATACCTCAGCTCTTCCTACATCCTTTGCACTTTTTTGCCAGATTTTCAACTGGTGTTTTTATTATCCTACTAATAGTAATTAACATTAACTGCCTCAGTCAGTCAGTGAAATATTTGTTTGTTAACCTGCAGTCGAAATTGAGTCGGTCTTTCATTTTTATTGCGTGTCTGTAGATTTTTTCTTAGCTTGAAAGTAATTAGCTTAGCTTAGTTGCATTGTCTCCCATATTTATATTTTTGTTCAGGTATTTTGGTGCAATATTATTGCTTATTAATAATATTAGTGTTCTCCTTGTGATGCATAGCAACCCTTTAGATTATCAAAATACAAATATATCATATTTTAGATTGCCAGTTGCTATTGGCATTGAATGAAGCAAATTTTCAGTCTATTGAATAGAATTGACTTATTTCTTTATAATAATTTAAATTATTACGAAAATAGAATTGTCGATTGCTTTGTATTTATTTGGAGACTTTTTAGACGATTTGAAAATTTCATTTGATTAAGCATTTACCGGTATGTATAGATAGTTAATAGAAAGAGTATAAAATTAATTTTAGCAAGATTCTTGCACTGCATGCACTGCACTGCAATGCCGATCAATGCACTTACTCGTAAATTCAAATGCTTATTGCACGTGGTAGCTGAAACAAATAAGTTTGAAATACAATTTGAAATAAGTGGCAAATAAAATAACATTGACAGGGTGATAGAATGCCGTTCACGGGGGATAGAAACCCATTCACAGAGGATAGATTCCCATTCACGGGGAAAGAATTCCATTCACAGGGGATAGAATTCCATTCACACTGGATAGAACTTCATCCACAGAGGATAGAATCCAATTCACGAGGGATAGAATCCCATTCACGGGAAGAATTTCATTCACAGGGGAAAGAATTCCATTCACAGGAGATAGAATTCCATTAACAGGAGATAGAATTCCATTCACAGGAGATAGAATTCCATTCACAGGAGATAGAATTCCATTCACAGGAGATAGAATTCCATTCACAGGAGATAGAATCCCATTTCACAGAGGATATGATCCCATTCACAGGTGATAGAACCCCATTCACGGGGATAGAATCCCATTCACAGAGGATATAATCCCATTCACAGGGGATAGAATCCCATTCACAGAGGACATAATACCATTCGCAAGGAAAGAATCCCATTCACAGGGGATAGAATCCTATTCACAGGAAATAGATCCCCATTCACAGGGCCCGGGATAGAATCATATTCACACAGGATAGAACCCCATTTACAGGGAATAGAACCCCATTCACAGGGGATAGAATCCCATTCACACAGGATAGAATCCCATTCACACAGGATAGAATCCCATTCACAGAGGATAGAATCCCATTCACCATTCCCTTCCCATTCAACTTCAACAAGTAAGATCCTATTAGAATCGCGCAGACTAAGTTATTCATTGCATACCAGCAATTCACATCAGTTTATAGGAAGTATCAGGTATAAAAATCATACAAATATTAAATTTTCAAATTGAAATACGGAAAAACTGTTTGATTTGTAAACTTTCAGTACGAGTTCGCTTGCAAATATAACAAAAAATAATCGGAAATGCGTCAAACAAAATGTAGAAAAATTACAAAAAATACAAAAACTACTACTAGAAGTACTACTGTAAGCATTGAAGCAGAACTTGAAAGTTATAGTTAATATTATTGTATCTAAATAGCATATTTTTATAGCAGACTTCATTCGTTTGGATTGAGTTTATAAGCCACCAAAGAGTCCACCTTGTGAATTGAGGTGGTAAACGATTTCAATTTCACTTCGACAGAATTGGACACCAGCTGAGGTCCAGTATCGGCCCATTCGCCGCTGGGCAATTCCGTGTTCTTGTCGCAGTAAATTAGCAGTTCAAAACTGCCTGTAATTTTCAAAAAAAAATCCTTCAGCTTAACAAACTATTTAGTTAAACTCCGAGACAACAAAGCAAATTAAAAAAACGACAAACTTACACTGGAAATCCAGAGCCGGTAGAAAGGTGACGCTGGCCACAATTTGGCGGATAACATCGGCGATGTCTTTCTTCACTTGCTTCTCGTCTTTCTCTGCCACCATTCTGTTTTATGAAAAATTGGTTCAAACTACTTATAGTGGATAAGTAAAAATATAGGATTTTTGATTGAAAAAATCACACCGGCTTACTGAAAGTAGTATAAAAGACAACCTCAATACTCACGGTTCATCGGACTTAGCAGATTTGTCGCATTTAATGTCGAACTGCCAGCGTTCGACCACTTCCTGGGTGGACACTCGACGAATAACAAGCACCAGCTTCTCAATCACCAGGTCGCTGAGCCATTCTGAGTGGTTTTTTACAATCAAATCTTTAGGTGTTTATTTCAGGCGTGAAGGACGGAAACATGTACAGTCATCTCTGGAGTTTTTAGGATCTGGGAGACTGGCCCAGCAACTGAGGAGCTGGGAGGCTGGCCCAGCAACTGCGGATCTGGGAGGCTGGCTTAGCAACTGGGGATCTGGGAGGCTGGCCCAGCAACTGAGGATCTGGGAGGCTGGCCCAGCAACTGCGGATCTGGGAGGCTGGCTTAGCAACTGGGGATCTGGGAGGCTGGCCCAGCAACTGAGGATCTGGGAGGCTGGCCCAGCAACTGAGGATCTGGGAGGCTGGCCCAGCAACTGAGGATCTGGGAGGCTGGCCCAGCAACTGAGGATCTGGGAGGCTGGCCCAGCAACTGAGGATCTGGGAGGCTGGCCCAGCAACTGAGGATCTGGCAGGCTGTCTGCCCAGCAACTGAGGATCTGGGAGGCTGGCCCAGCAACTGAGGATCTGGCAGGCTGTCTGCCCAGCAACTGAGGATCGGGGAGGCTGGCCCAGCAACTGACACTCTGGGAGGCTGGCCCAGCAGCTGAGGATCTGGGAGGCTGGCCCAGCAACTGAGGATCGGGGAGGCTGGCCCAGCAACTGACACTCTGGGAGACTGGCCCAGCAGCTGAGGATCTGGGAGGCTGGCCCAGCAACTGAGGATCTGGCAGGCTGGCCCAGCAACTGAGGATCTGGGAGGCTGTCCTAGTAACTGAGGATCTGGGAGGCTAGAACAGCAACAGGATCTGGGAGGCTGGCGCAGCAACTGAGGATCTAGGGTGGGGGTGCTCAACAACAAAACTTGGGGTGACAGTTGATCTATTCGATACAGCTAGAAGTAACTCACGCTTCACTTGTTCCAATATCTTGATCAAATAGGCCTTAAGCTTCTCATCCGATGTCACAAGAACAGTGAGGCCATACTTCTGCTCAAACGAAAAGGATTCGCTTGGATAAATGCCACGTTGGTAAAGGATGGAATTCACTGCATAATCTAAAATGATTTAAGAAAGTTTGGGCAAGGATGCAATATTTATTGACATTTTTGCATCAAATTCAAAAATCTTCTTTAAAAGTTAAACATTATGAGCAAAAGAAATATGATTACTCTACACACAAGAATAGGCTATAGACATCTGCTTCAATACCCATCCCACAACAATGCTTGAAAGTTCATTTAGTCTGATTAGCAGATTCTTATTTTCAGCAGTTAAATACCAAGTTATAAGAAATTTCTCAAGGCTATGAAATGCTACACAGAAGTTGAATGAGAGTAAAAGCAGATGGAAGAAGCAAAAAGCAAAAAAACAAGCAGCTCTAGCTTGAGTCCCAGCCTCAACAAATGAAATTTAGATGCAGAAAGATAATAAAAATTTATATTGTTTCTGTCAGTTTTGAATAGGATATGGAAAATTGGAGCAATGCTATGGAGGATTTAGTAAAAGAAATCACATTTTTAGTAGTTTTTTGCTAGGCACTTTTAGATAGGCAGAGTTTAAAGTAGAAAATTTTAGAGTAGCCTGAAACCTCTGTTAGTGGGTTTAGGGTAAGTTCAAAATTTGGTATTACTTGGTTAAACAGTTTATAGAAGTCTATATGCCTAGTGAACAAATTTGTATATAAACAGATAAACACAAAGATTTTATTTTCATTCATGGATAGATACAAGCAATAGGAAGAATTAAATGTAAGAAAAAACGCCTAATGAATGATTTTTGTTCATTGATCAGTAATGGACCCAATTTTCCATTTGTTTTTATTAATTAATGTTTATAGAATAGATAATAACTTATAGATACTTATAGTATCTGTGCTATATGTAATATATTTTCAATATACCCCTAGTAGAGGCAAGAGTTGCAACTGATTGAAAACATATAGAAATGTGGCATAATTCTTGTTTGCTGCATTTAATTATTTGTTGTAGGTCTAATTTCTTCTTACTCTATATATTTCAATCCTACCATTATGCCACCAGCTGTTGTAGGGATGATTGCTCTCACTGAAATTATCCCCCCGCTGAGTCACCAGCTGTTGTAGGGGTGATTGCTCTCACTGAAATTATCCCCCCGCTGAGTCACCAGCTGTTGTAGGGGTGATTGCTCTCACTGAAATTATCCCCCCCCTCCCGCTGAGTCACCAGCTGTTGTAGGGGTGATGCTCTCACTGAAATTATCCCCCCACTGAGTCACCAGCTGTTGTAGGAGTGATTGCTCTCACTGAAATTATCCTCCCCCTCCCGCTAAGTCACCAGCTGTTGTAGGGGTGATGCTCTCACTGAAATTATCCCCCCACTGAGTCACCAGCTGTTGTAGGAGTGATTGCTCTCACTGAAATTATCCCCTCCCCTCCCGCTGAGTCACCAGCTGTTGTAGGGGTGATGCTCGCACTGAAATTATCCCCCCACTGAGTCACCAGCTGTTGTAGGAGTGATTGCTCTCACTGAAATTAACCCCTCCTGCTGAGTCACTAGCTGTTGTAGGGGTGATTGCTCTCACTGAAATTATCCCCCCATTGAGTCACCAGCTGTTGTAGGGCTACTTTTCTATTTCTTATTGTTAAAGCTGCCGCCAAAGTTGTAACAGGGTTTATTTCTTCTTACTGATCTTACTGGTTATTAATTGTCTTTCTACTAGTAGCGCATGTACTTCTATTGGTAGTGTATGTACTTCTATTGTACTTTCTGGCCTGAGTGGTCTGATGGCACTATATCTCTAAATCTATATGTCCCCCAGTTCTCTCCTTTAGGTGGGTTTTTCTCAGTCCTAGGCATTCCTGGGATCAAAGGGTCAAATCTTACTTGCTGGGTATTCTGCCCTGAGGTGGGTTTCTCAGACTCTGAGCCTGGACTTCTCTACCCTGTGGTAGGATCTCTGCCTTCTAAAGGCAATTTCTCAGATTCTGATCTGGATATCTTGTTCTTCTGAGAATGGTCTGAACTCTCCCAATCTTAGGTTATTCCTAAGTCACTATAACTATCTACTACTTGAAATAAGTAACACGAGTGATTACAAGCCCAAAGCTGATTGGATTTTATCTGCAAAATAAGCAGGTAAGCACAATCAAAGCTTGAACCCAAAGGTAAAGAAAAAGTTTTTTGGTTAGGCCCCCAGATGGCCCCTATTTATAATAAAATTTCATTACAGTTTTAAACAAATCATTGTATAGAAATATACAAAATATACAAAATATTTCTAGTAGTTTTCGAATTTTACAAATTTCTAAGAAATTTAAAAGTGTGTTTACTAAAAACAAAGCCTATTACATATTTAATAATCTTATTTCACTTTTCAGCCTATCTGCTAAACCTACAATTGTTGGCAGACCCAGGGCACTTACAACAATCATATTAGCAGCCAATCTAAGGCTACCCTAATGATCCCACAATGTATACTAATATACCATTGAGGGGCTGTAAGCACATGTGGAGGACAAATTCTAGAGGATATGTGGCACAAGTGGTATACTGTTCCAAACTCACCTAAATGAGTATCTCTGGCCTAAACTCTCAAATAAGTTACATGGTACATTAGAAAAAGTGATCCCTTACACTATAAATTCAAGTTTATGCCAGAAAAAAACAAATTTACTCATGATATATATGCTAGACATTATCAGAAAGGCAGTGCAACAAAAATTTTTGCTCAATTTTGCCTAAAAAACTCTGACATAAACTAGACACCTTCCTGACAAAAGGCAATAGAAGACCCTTCCTTGTATTACCTATCTCTGGAAGATCTAGTATATGCTATAAAATCCTGGCATGCATTTGAAAATATCTACATGCATAATATGAATTGAAAATATCAGCGTACATGTTGTGCAACTGAAAGGAAATGTAGTTGTCAGCATGCATAATTGGCATGCAATGTGTATTATGGGGCATCAGTATAGGACATAGCTGCATATGATAGACTATAGTCTCGTGGACATGCTGGCCATATGGAAACATTTTTTGGCTGTCTTAGAAGTTATATCTGGCATGCGGCTAGTAGTTATGCTTTATACCTAGGGCTATGAGGCATTGCAACAGTAAAGGACCTTTCTACTATGTAATCTTCTGTCTATGTGCCTAAGAATTTTTACCAAAAAGGCTACTATAAAACCTATAGTTTGGAAGTTGACATGGGTACTTGCCATTTTCAGCACACATCAGCCTATATCCCAGCGTACTATAAAATAATGGAAAATTTACATTGTCCTTATGGAAAAGGAATAATAAAAAACAATTTAGAATAGGGACTCCAGTGAGATTTTGAAACTTTAAAATTTATATATTTTTAGATATGTATCTGATAGAGGACAATAACAGCATCACAAAATGGCTTCACTTATTAAATTTGGTTGAGTAATAAAAAAGTTATAGCATTTTTTGTGCCCAAAAAATTACGTTTTTTAGATAGGAAAAATACATTATAGATTGTTGCCATTAGATGTACGAAAACAAAATTTTTCACTTTTTGTTGTCATATCTTTTTTGCTATTCAACATACAATATTGAGTCTGGTATCATTTTAAAGACCAAGCAGTTCTACATAAGATTAACAAATTGTTTTTATTCTTTCTAATGTATCTTTCTTGGGGTTTGCATTTGAATTTTTTTAAAGTGAAAAATGCACATCAAAAATGGAGCAAAATTTAAATTTCAAATGACTATTATTTAAAAGTTAATTGCTTTTTCTGAAATCTTTTTTATTTGTTTACTCCACAACATATAAAAGTATATATTTTTATACCATTTTTTCCTATATATTGACAAAGGTTAAAAAATTCACCAATTTTGTGACTTTTTTGCTACTGGAACTTGATAGCATATCTTAAAATTGCACATTTTTCAACTTTGAATGATTATATTTTTTATACTAATGAATATATATAAAGTTTGATTTGTTTTTTTAATGAAAAACATATGAAAATGTTTTTTTTGTGTACTTTGGTTTATTTAAAAGCTCTTGTTCTTTTTTTCCAATATTATTGCTTGTTGAGTAGCTGCAACTGAAGACTGAAGTTAGCATATATTTAATGCTTATTGTCTTTACACACATAATGTATATTGTCTGCTTTGCTTTTTAACTGTAAAACATATAGGTAAATAATTGTTGATACTATTGTCTTGTATATTTTTTGATTGAGCCTATCCTTATTGTAAAATTGTATATTGTGAATAAAGTTACCGATGAACATTTCTGTAAACAAGTGTAAAGAAGTATTTAAAAATATATTGTACTTAAAATTGTATATTGTGAAGTTGCTTATTAAACTTACAAATGGAATAAACACAATTTCTTATGAAATTCAGTTCATTTTTATGGGAGTTTGAATTGCAGACCAAGGTTACGTGCATTCAAGGGGTCATTTATTGGGATTGCAATTGCTATAGCTCAATAAGCTAAAGCATACATTTATTTGTATTATTTTGCCTTCAAAACTAATTTGCAATGGTAAAACGTCTTCTTTTTGGTTAAGAAAAGCCATAATAAGCCACTTTTTATATAAGTAGTATGTAAGTAGTATCTCTACTAAAAAGCAAACATTGCTGCTGCTCCTTGGCGGATGTATGTGGAAAGATATAAAAGTGCTGTGAAAAATTCCTATAAGTTCTTCTATTAAATGCAGTAGAAGAATAGTCTTCGGAAATTACTGCTAGAAAAAAATTTAAATTTTCTGTTTTATCCGTCTATTTTACACTGAAGAGATAGGCAAAAAACAGGCTTCAATAACTTTTTGGCAGATGTAGATAGACATGTGCAGTTTTTTTTAATGTAATCATATTATGGAGTAGCATTCATTTCCGGGTTTTACTAAGCTTCGGAAATACGGGTACGATTTTTATTCAACTTTAATTTTTTTATACTGTCTAAATAGGGAGAAAAGAAAAAAAAATTCTTCTCAAAATGTCAAAAAATGTTTGTAAATATAGTTGTTTGTATCAATAAATAGTTATATTTTGTTAAAATAATTGCTTTCCAACAAAAAAACAAACTTTCGAAAGTCACTTTTTTTGGCAACAAAACGAGTGTATTAAAAAAAAGACGAAGTTCAGTGGGACATTACTCGGCATACAATGTATATATTTTTTGTTTCTATATCTCATTAAAAAGAATAGAAACTCTTCTTTAACATGTATATTTTGTTTTTACTATAAATATTTTCTATGCATGGCAATTTCATTTTTTAAAAACATTATTTTACGATTTTTCGTATAATTATCAGCTTTACGGTAACCTCATTGGAGTCCCTATTTAGAAGTTTCTGCCCTAAAAAACTTGTTTTTCTCATTTTTTAGCAAATAAAAAGTATTCATTTGGTATTTATCCCTCAGCATAGTACAGTATGTGCAGCTATCTTTGTGCATAGCTGTTTTCAAGATCCCAATCCTAATCAATTTTAATTTCAATCAGTTTTAATAAATGTAATTTAACAAAAAATATTACTTAATTAACTTTTTATGCATGAATAAATTAAAACATTTTATTGCTTTTGCTTCCATTTATATCTCTTACTTTTATACACTTTGTTATATTGCATATTAGTTATGCACTATACAAACCATGGTAAACTTATCAACACAGTTGACAAATAAAAAATTGACAAGTTTACCTAGATCCAAATTTTCTGGTAGGCCTATATATAAGATATATGGCCTAATTGGCCTTTGTCTCTAGTACTGTCTCTTCTTGTGGAAAAATTGCACATTAGGCCCTATTATTGATTGTTAACTAGCCCAATGCTAAAACGAAGAGCTTGCGTGCACGGCAGCCGTTCACGTAAGCTCAGAATTGCGTGCACGGCGGCTATCTACCTAGTGCTTTATTTGCATGTATGCAGCCGTACACCTAGTGTTGTAATTGCGTGCACGGCAGCCGGCAATTGGCCGGGACTGGGGCCCTTAAATCCACGCATTGGCATTAACAAACCTAATTAAAAAATATTTTTACTATATTGTTTTATAATGTTTTATCCCCCGTACACCATGGACTGCAAATGTATTCTTAATTCATTGTTTTTTTGTTAACTTGAATATTAATTTGAATAGTATATGACTTACTGTATAAGCCTATAAGATATAGCTCTGCCGTGCACGCAATTCTGAGCTTACGTGAACGGCGGCCGTGCACGCAAGCTCTTCAATGCTAAAAACTTTATTAAAATTAAAACTCTTTTTTTAATGTTATAATCAAAATAATTTAATGCAAAAAACTAGAACTCTCCCAGAAATGTAATTTCTTGGCTTGATATATTCTGCTTTGTCAAATAATTATTAAAATATTTTTAATTTTTAGTATTAATTAGCTTAAAAATTATGGAATATTAATTATAACTTGTTTTCTTGGATAACAATAACAAAAGTACTAATAACTTATTTTTTGACATGATAAATTGACCTAGTTAAATAGAAGGATCAAACCTAGAACTAGTCCTATGGCCTATATAAGCCATTGCCCATCATCTTCTAACAGGCCTTGGCTATCTATCATTAATGTATTTTTTATTGTAAATTTACATTTTTACTTTTTAGTATCAATTTATTAGACACTAAACTACAAAAACCCTTTAATTAGGCTATATAAAACTAAGTGAAGTCTTAACATGTTATGGACTTACAGAAAAATTCAGAAACCGTCTTTGTAGATCCTTTTAGTGTTATGGCGTGCTTTGTTTTCTGTGCGACAGGCATTATGAAATTATAGCTTCAAATTATTGATTTGCAACGATGTTCGTATCAAGCATCCAATAGTGATACTAAGAGATATCCAGCCTAGTCGAATGTATAACTCCAACGATGGTCGAGCAGGCAAGGCGCAGCGGTCCGCGGACCTGCACGTGTAGAAATGAAAGTTAAATAATTATTACTGAGTTCTAAAATGTTCTAAAATATTGTACAAAATAATTTTATAAAATCAGAAGTTTGCACTATATATACTAGATAAGCAATTTCTAGGATTCAAGAATAAAAAACAATCGCGTATACGATTGTTATTTTAATATTGCGCGAAATCTCCCGCACTTTTTCAAAACTCAATGCTGGCTAAAGCCTGTTTCTGAATTAGAAATCTCAGGTGCTGCTTACCCTTCATATTATTTCATGTTCAATTATCAAGGTACCGGTAATTAACCTGTCCCTGCCTTTCATTCTCTCCACTCTTCTGTACTACACCGCTTTGTCGATCGATCCCCTCAATCGATCGATCCTTCCGATTTCCTCCTGCTTGACTCACCAGTTGCTAGCTAATCCCGGACCTTTTTGCTTCCTACCTTTAGCAGAGTTTCTTACTTTTAGCATAGATTAACTTTATAGAAAGTCTGATATCATATGTACAGATGTCTATATGCGTACATGAATCCATAATATAACTTAATTCACTTTTATGCAACGCTAATCCAGTCAGGAACACGCCAAAAAGGACTCGCGGTTTCATATGATTGAACCATTCATGAACCATAGTGTTTTTGCACTAAATGCATTTAATGTAATTGACGCGACAATAAATTGAACAAAATAATAAAACTACAATACAATAATTGAGACAATTTACTAAATTAGGACAATAAGTACTTTGCCATTTTGGCATGCATGTGTAATATATTTTAAAGGTTTTATTAGTATAAACGATTTTAATACGAAGTAAAACAATTTAATTAAACTATATTTGTGATGTACTATTTAATTTCTATTTCTGAAATACTTAGTCACAAATAATATATTTATATGGATTCTTATGAAATACAGACAAAAACCAATTTAAATGAAAAAAATTTTAGGCTCAAACTAACATTTTGTTTGACGCACACTCGATGCTGTAGCTTCAATCGCTCTTTTGTTAACTGGTTTAAATCAAAATGCCAATTAAGTTTATGTAGTTTTACAACTGGTAATCAGTGAAAATTTAAATCAGAACTGAAAATGAATGTAATTCGAGAGTTTTATTAAGTACTTACACAATTAAAAAACTACTTGACTTCGATGAGATTACCAGGGTTAAATTTATGTACTCGTGCATGTACGTACCAAAGCGCAATGCGCGATTCTAGTCTTAATTTTCCAAGAAACATTCATACGAGCGTATGCTGTCTAAGGACTTTAAGTTATTTGTGTGGAAGAAGTAGGTGCATAGCTAGCATTCTAACAGTGAACTTTTCATCTAACTCACGACGACTTAAATTATCAAATAAGACGTTTAATCAAAAATTTTTATTCGTTAGTAAAATATTCGAATTTGGAATCGCTCTTAAGCGTAGAATGCTGATTGAGAGTCCTTTCCAGTTTCGACCTTCAAAGTTACTTTAGCTTTCGTCGGCTCCTTGAGAAGTTGTCTCAGCCTCTCCGCCACATCCGCTGGCGTGGGCCGTTGGGCAGGGTTCGACTGAATGCAGTCCTCAATCAGAGTGCTAATCTCGTCGTTAATCTCTTCGAATTTTGGCGGAGATTTGCTACCGAAGCTGAAGATAATTGGGAAAACTGACTAACTGACTGACTGACTGACTGACTGACTGATTGACTGACTGACTGACTGACTGACTGACTGACTGACTGACTGACTGACTGACTGACTGACTGACTGACTGACTGACTGACTGACTGACTGACTGACTGACTGACTGACTGACTGACTGACTGACTGACTGACTGACTGACTGACTGACTGACTGACTGACTGACTGACTGACTGACTGACTGACTGACTGACTGACAGACTGACAGTAGCAACTCACATCAAAGCTTTCAAAACGGCGCCCAAACTGAAGGTGTCCGCGCTGGCAAAATTGACAGATCGAATCTGTCCAACAGCAGCAGCAACTGCTGGCTGTGGCAGAAGCTCGGGAGGACAGCCACTCGATGGCAGGGTTGCCTCACGACGCAGGAGCAGCAATGGGGTGTAGCGACCCTGACCGACATCCGACAGTCGGACAGAACGATTTTCGGGCGAAACCTTCGCGGGTTAGCGTTAGAAAATGTTTTGTTATTACTAATGAGAATTGGAGATGGGATGCTAGACATGAGAAATGGAGATGAGATGCTAGACATGAGAAATGGAAATGGGATGCTAGACATGAGAAATGGAGATGGGATGCTAGACATGAGAAATGGAGATGAGATGCTAGACATGAGAAATGGAGATGGGATGTTAGACATGAGAAATGGAGATCGGATGCTAGACATGAGAAATGGAGATGAGATGCTAGACATGAGAAATGGAAATGGGATGCTAGACATGAGAAATGGAGATGGGATGCTAGACATGAGAAATGGAGATGGGATGCTAGACATGAGAAATGGAGATGAGATGCTAGACATGAGAAATGGAGATGGGATGCTAGACATGAGATAGACACAAGACAGCGTATTCCTATATTTTGGATACCCCCCCTAGCAACTGTACAACTCACAAATATGTTGCCCATATGCAAGTTCAGATGAGGCTGACCATCCAGATGCATCTGAGCGAGCGATTCGGCAATGTTCAAACCAATTTTTAGCCTGTCAGACAGAGACAAAGTCTGACAGAGCTCACTCAGTTGCTGCTCCATATTAAACGGCAATCTCTGAGTCCAAATCAGCAATTTCCATAGCGTAGGCCTTTCGTTCAGCCTCTTGAGCTGAAGGTGCTCAATGCGGACTAGAGAGTCTCTGGTTGATGTGCTGCAAATTTGAGGGAATGCGATGTGCACAAGTTGATGGCCATGTGCAGTTCTTATTAGAGAGGCTATCGATGGAATGGGGTAGAATGGAAAGGGTAGAATGAAGGAGTAGAATGGAAAGCGTAGAATAGAAAGGGGTAGAATGGAAAGGGTAGAATGGAAAGGTAGAATAGAAGGGGTAGAATGGAAAGGGTAGAATGGAAAGGTAGAATGGAAGGGGTAGAATGGAAAGGGTAGAATGGAAAGGTAGAATAGAAGGGGTAGAATGGAAAGGGTAGAATGGAAAGGTAGAATAGAAAGGGGTAGAATGGCAGGGGTAGAATGGCAGAGGTAGAATGGCAGGTGTAGAATGGCAGGGGTAGAATGGCAGGGGTAGAATGGCAGAGGTAGAATGGCAGGTGTACGCTCGTAGAATGGCAGGGGTAGAATGGCAGGGGTAGAATGGCAGGGGTAGAATGGAAAGGTAGAATAGAAAGGGGTAGAATGGCAGAGGTAGAATGGCAGGTGTAGAATCGCAGGTGTAGAATCGCAGGGGTAGAATGGCAGAGGTAGAATGGCAGGTGTAGAATGGCAGGGGTAGAATGGCAGGGGTAGAATGGCAGAGGTAGAATGGCAGGTGTACGCTCGTAGAATGGCAGGGGTAGAATGGCAGGGGTAGAATGGCAGGGGTAGAATGGAAAGGTAGAATAGAAAGGGGTAGAATGGCAGAGGTAGAATGGCAGGGGTAGAATGGCAGGGGTAGAATGGCAGGGGTAGAATGGCAGGGGTAGAATGGCAGAGGTAGAATGGCAGGTGTACGCTCGTAGAATGGCAGGGGTAGAATGGCAGGGGTAGAATGGCAGAGGTAGAATGGCAGGGGTAGAATCGCAGAGGTAGAATCGCAAGTGTAGAATGGCTGGGGTGGAATGGCAGGGGTGGAATGGCAGGGGTAGAATGGCAGGGGTAGAATGGCAGGGTAGAATGGCAGGGGTAGACTGGCAGGGGTACCGTGTAAGGCGTGGTCGGTGGAAGAGGATTTGGACAAGTTAATTCTCAGAAAAGAATCCTATCGGAGGCACCCGACACGCTGGGCTTAACCCAAATCCCATGCCACCCCCTCTCCTTTGTTGAGCCCTCAGTCACCAGCTGTAGTGCAGAGCGGCAGCCATTGCAGTCAGCTGTCTGTCGTCCAAGTAGATCTTCTTGAGCACCAGAGTTTTGCCGCTAGTCTCGGCTTTGAGTCGCTTCTCAGCGTACACTGGGCTGCCTTGAGATCCGATGGCGATGCAGCTAAGGCTCTGCTTGAGCAGTTTGCTACACTCCGTCTCTGACAGTACCGATCGGAGTCGAAGCCAGAGTTTCAAACAGGTTGAACTGATCTCACGAAGCATATTTTTGCGATTTTTTAGTTTTTTTAGAAACGATTCCACGGGCTTGACAGCTCGATCAACGGCTGTCATGGTGTCAGTTTGAGCAACGTGAATGAGTGTGGTGAGCTGCTCCAAGGACTGCTTCAATAGAGGCTTCAGATCGGCGAAGCCTGAGGGAGAAGTTGAATTGCTGGATTCTTAGAAACAGAGGATGATTTATCTTTGGCTTCACTGAGATAAGGGCGGGTTTGTCTTTGGCTTCACTGAGATAAGGGCGGGTTTGTCTTTGGCTTCACTGAGATAAGGGTGGGTTTATTAGAGATAAGGGTGGGTTTGTCTTTGGCTTCACTGAGATAAGGGTGGGTTTATCTTTGACTTCACTGAGATAAGGGCGGG
>NIVC01001638.1:0-25000 GCA_002269645.1 Macrostomum lignano | reverse complement strand
ATATTGCAGCTGTTTTGCATCAAGCTTGTAGCATATATTGCAGCGACTGTTGCATCAAGCTTGTAGCATATATTGCAGCTGTTTTGCATCAAGCTTGTAGCATATATTGCAGCTGTGTTGCATCAAGCTTTTAGCATATATTGCAGCTGTTGTTGCATCAAGCTTGTAGCATATATTGCAGCTGTGTTGCATCAAGCTTGTAGCATATATTGCAGCTGTTTTGCATCAAGCTTGTAGCATATATTGCAGCGACTGTTGCATCAAGCTTGTAGCATATATTGCAGCGACTGTTGCATCAAGCTTGTAGCATATATTGCAGTTGTTGTTGCATCAAGCTTGTAGCATATATTGCAGCGGCTGTTGCATCAAGCTTGTAGCATATATTGCAGTTGTGTTCGCATCAAGCTTGTAGCATATATTGCAGCTGTTGTTGCATCAAGCTTGTAGCATATATTGCAGCGACTGTTGCATCAAGCTTGTAGCATATATTGCAGCTGTGTTGCATCAAGCTTGTAGCATATATTGCAGCTGTTTTGCATCAAGCTTGTAGCATAAATTGCAGCTGTTGTTGCATCAAGCTTGTAGCATATATTGCAGCTGTTGTTGCATCAAGCTTGTAGCATATATTGCAGCTGTTGTTGCATCAAGCTTGTAGTATATATTGCAGCTGTGTTGCATCAAGCTTGTAGCATATATTGCAGCTGTTTTGCATCAAGCTTGTAGCATATATTGCAGCGACTGTTGCATCAAGCTTGTAGCATATATTGCAGTTGTTGTTGCATCAAGCTTGTAGCATATATTGCAGCGGCTGTTGCATCAAGCTTGTAGCATATATTGCAGTTGTGTTCGCATCAAGCTTGTAGCATAAATTGCAGCTGTTGTTGCATCAAGCTTGTAGCATATATTGCAGCTGTTTTGCATCAAGCTTGTAGCATATATTGCAGCTGTTGTTGCATCAAGCTTGTAGCATAAATTGCAGCTGTTTTGCATCAAGCTTGTAGCATATATTGCAGCTGTGTTGCATCAAGCTTGTAGCATAAATTGCAGCTGTTTTGCATCAAGCTTGTAGCATAAATTGCAGCTGTTGTTGCATCAAGCTTGTAGCATATATTGCAGCTGTTTTGCATCAAGCTTGTAGCATAAATTGCAGCTGTTGTTGCATCAAGCTTGTAGCATATATTGCAGCTGTTTTGCATCAAGCTTGTAGCATATATTGCAGCGACTGTTGCATCAAGCTTGTAGCATATATTGCAGCGACTGTTGCATCAAGCTTGTAGCATATATTGCAGTTGTTGTTGCATCAAGCTTGTAGCATATATTGCAGTTGTTGTTGCATCAAGCTTGTAGCATATATTGCAGCTGTTTTGCATCAAGCTTGTATCATATATTGCAGCTGTTGTTGCATCAAGCTTGTAGCATATATTGCAGCGGCTGTTGCATCAAGCTTGTAGCATAAATTGCAGCTGAACAAAGTTAAATAGTGTTACGTCATCAAAGCCTCTGCAATGTTACACAGAGAACACTTACCCAGCATCTCATTGATGAGGCTACTCTTGCCTGAATTGCTCTGGCCCACAACCAGCAGCTGAGGCGGTCCGACCTCACAGTCCGAGACCAGTGGCTGAATTAATTCGCACCTATGCTTCAATTCGCGCCAGGTGTCACTCAAAACGGCGTCGCTCGGCAAAAAAGCGGAATTGCTTAGCTCGAGAATCGATTCTAGCATTTTATTAGTTTCGGACACAATGTCCTTTAGACTGCCAGTGTCCATAGCGTGATCTGGCACCTCCGGGATGGGTGCAGATTCTGAGGACATGATCTGGAAATGGGGCAGATGTAGTTGGTGGTGCAGACAATCTGGCGCTTATTAAAATTATTACAGAAACTACAAAAACTTACCAAAATGGCAAACTTTTACAATAGGAATAAAATTATTCAGCAAATTAAATTTCTGTCCAGGCTGCAAGCAACAGTGATAAGAGCGGGCGGACGACTTTTTTTAAAGACAAAAACCAGGGGTAATGAGCCAACAAGCTCTCTCGATCTTCCTGCGTTATTTGCTAACTAATCATTTTTCTGCAAAAAAGAGCAACTTTGAAGTCAGACTGCGATAAGATACTGCCAGGCCAGTCGAGTCAGTTCTGTTACATAGTCAACAGTAACGACTGCATGCAGCAGTAGAAGCAATGCGCAGAAATAGCTGCTTAAATAGCTTCTGGACTAATTGTTGAAACTGATGACTATTTAAGGTGTAGATAATGTCAAGATGAAACAGGTCGATAGTAATAGCCATCGTAACTAATTTTATTTTATAAGTCTATGAATAAACTTTCTAATTAACAGTGCAGCTTTCTGGAATAGAAATCAAATTAAATATACACGCATGTAAGGTGCGATCCGTGTGTACTGGTACATTCAATATTTTAGAGCTTTGAAGCTTAGGATCGATTACAATGCCTTAAACGGGTCTTACTTATAGTCAATTCCAGCATCAGTTTCATTTCCTTATCCTGCAGGTGCGCAATATAGCATAGCGCAGAAAAATGTTTTCAGACATGCACCCATTCAAATCTATGCAGCTGTCCATCAAATTTAGGCATTTTACAATTTCCGCTTTTATCAGCCTAGTGAAACAAATTAATCATGTAAAGTTTACTTGATTAACAAAGAAATCGAGATCGATATGATTCCGCCAACCATAAGAGATTTGAGTCTTGACCACGCAGTGTTCATGGTAGCGACAGTAGGATCGGTTTTCATACGAATGAATTTACCCAAAAATCGCTTTTTCGATCTACATAGGCTCGTACATGTACATAGATATGTACGTGTAAATTTCGCTCTACATAAGCACTATACGACTGATTTTTATTTACAATATACCCTGACGAAGTCCCGGTTCGGGTCGAAATTTTTTTCTTAGAATTAAAGAAATTGTGAATTTGCTTCAACTGTGTGCGTGGTTTCATTTCGCCTTATCTATCTATCTATCTATCTATCTATCTATCTATCTATCTATCTATCTATCTATCTATCTAGAACCTGCCTTAATCGTTTCCGGTGATCTTGTGTGCGTGCATTCAGCTTGATTGGCTGCGGCAAGCAAGCTCGAAAGAGCTCGCTTCACTCGCTCTTTCTCGCTATCTACTATCTACCTATCTATCTATCTATCTATCTATCTATCTATCTATCTATCTATCTATCTATCTATCCATCTATCTATCCATCTATCTATCTATCCATCTATATTGATACTACTGAGCAGTTCGCAACAAAAGTAGTGCGCACGAATTTTAGTTCAGAATCACGAAAACTGCTTGATTCGGCATTCTTTCTGTGTATAATTTCTGTCTGTCCAGTCGATAGCTTCCTCGGCCCTACTAGGTGACTAAAAACGCTCAGACAGCTCCATTCATGCAGCTCCCTCACATGTGTTCTCATGGGATATCGAAGGTAAGAAAGGATAAATTGTAATTTACGACCTGGCCGCTTCAATGGGACTATGGCGCTATTGCGGCTTTAGAGGTGACACACTAGGCTGATCCAACCGTCTGTGCATCGAATGGGACCGATGGGAGGTACTTGGCAGTTTCGAAGAGAACTGCCAATGTGCCAAGACGTCCGATGTGCTTCAGCAGCAAAAGAGTGTATGGTCTGTGGTTGGCGAATCGATTTCTCGAAGGCGCGGTAGGCTGCTATGCCTGCGACAAGAGAAGAGATCCAAGAGCGACAGAAGATCGATCAGAAGACTCGGTGTTGAGAGGAGGAAGTGGCGTTGATATTGCGATAGGTATACACATGTAGATCAATCTACCAAATCGATGTACATGTAATTGTGATGAATGGCCCAAGGACAACTGAAGTTACTTCAGTTGTCCTTGGAATGGCCCTGTGCGTATTGGTCCACTCTGTTACCAGGCAAATTATATAATAATTAGCCAGTCAAATTAAACTGCCAACTTATGCAGGGATAAAGGCATGAATTCGAGTCGAATGTAGTGATTACTTTCGAAAGACAGCTGAGCTCAGCCCCAACACTGGGTCCGTCGGTTACAAAGATGAAAAAGCCCTGCTTTACAATTTCTAATCACAACAGCACACAGGAAATGCAGATATGGTTAACTTTTTATCCACTGGGGGTTCTGTCATCCCAGCTAATCAGAAAACAAACAAATCAGAACCATGTTAACCTTATCACGCAAATCAGATCTGTGTGACTCTCCAAAGAATTTCTTTTGATTTTTATTAATTTTTGTTATACTAGTGTATTTTTTATTTTCCAAATCACCGTTAGTAACAAATTAAAGTTTAAATTATAAGTAGGAAGATGAAATACTACACACGAACTCTGATATGCCGTATTTGGAGATAAAATAGGGCGGGAAATGGGACACGATTTGTTGGATAGCAACCAATGAGAATTAGGAACAACCGAATTTGAAGAAAGTCGCATTAGCAGAGCTGCTCCGCCTGAAGAATTTTTTGAAGGAACAGAATCACAAGCGACGGACAAAAGCACAAAAAAGTTACAACAGATTCATCTATGGGTTTTCCATAATATCCGATGGAAATTGACACGTCACACGAGAACATTGGCTTATAAATCGCAAACAAAAATTGCAACAAACAGTACAAGAGCAATTAGCAAGGACGATAAAGTTCCGGAAAAAAAACTAATATGAAAGAATTACTTTTATATATAGTCAGAGCGCATCTGGAGCAAGCATTCGAATATGCGGCTGAAATTTAGTGGGATTTCGAGGATGAAAATCATTAAAACAAATAGCAAGTGACAAGAAACTCTTATAGAGTATTGCATATTCTTACCAACAAAAACTCGAATCACAACTAAATATTTGAACATTTTCAAGCAAAATACTAGCAGTAATATTATTGTTGAGGTTGGCAACTATTTTCAGTGAATTAAAAGCTTCAGAGATGTCTTAAATTAAACTACCGGCATACGGAAGAATAGGTATTTTAAATTTCAAAGTGGATCAGAAACTATGCATGGAAAAAGATTAAAGAATAAGATAAATCCGGAGCAATTTATCCACAAAAATGGTAGTTTAATAAAGCATTCATTTCATTTATGCGAAAGGCACCAACACGCTTCTGAAATTCGTGAATTGAACCACAAAAATTTTAACAAATAAGAAAATAAGTGATGATAAATTATGTTATATATGCCTTTCAAACAATAAGACATTTACTAACAAACAAAAACAAGTGTTTAAAAAAAAATTTAGCATTTGAATAATTTTGTCAGCAAAAATCGAAACTTCTTCATCATCAAAATGGCATTACAAAATCGCGTTCACTTGAGCAGTGAGTCCTATCAGTTGAGTATGTGTTTTAATGAGCTTTTGAATATAAATTTCAAAGTTTCCCCAGAGAAAATAAAACAGATTTTCGTCCCGATTAAATAATCTGACTTCTAAAAATCAATTTTGTTATAGGTATCCTCAAAGAGAAGCCTATACTTCTGTTAGTTTGACTACTGAAAAGGTGAACTTGACTAAATCCAAAGGGATTTCAAACTCAAAGGGAAAAATAGCACAGCTCGTCGTTGCATTATCAACATAAGCTACTACACTACTTATAAGTATTTAAGTAACATGTAGCTAAACATACCCGTACGGAAGAAACCTTACAACGAAAAATCTGCCCCCCCCCCATTTAATTTAGTTATACTTGCAATCTTTAATATTAATAGTTCCTAGTACTCGAGTTAATTGAGGATCCCCTTTCGCGAAGCGCATCAGCCGCAGCAACGGCAGTGCCTGGCTCCACCTCGTCAGGCATAGGCAAGTCCAGCTGTTTCACCAGCTCATATTTGTGACCGCCCACCCCGGCCGCACTTCTAGCCGCCAGGCGTTGCATTATGATGGCGGTTAGTAGGGCCAGGAATTTGAAGAACATCAGAAAGCCCTGGATGACGAAAAAGTAACGATACTCGTAGCGTTCGGCTATCATGGCGGTGACGGACGGCGACAGCGCCATGCCGACACCCATGCCGGCCAGGCTAAACGGATAGGCCAGGTGTCCCGGCAGCATCGTCATCTCCTCACCGGCCGGGAACAGAAACGTTATACTCGGACCCATGCAGAATCCGGACAGGTAGGCCAAGAAATAGCTCAACGTCTCGTTCGAGGCGACAACTTCCCAGTAGATTAGCGAGCAGGACATCACGAAGGTTGTGGAGCTCAGAATATATTTGAGTCGATTTTTCAACAGGTTCTTTGTGAGCACGGCGATCACCGCTGCAATGGCGTAGGTGGACGCTTCTCCGGATGCGAACAGCAGCGTCAGATGGGAGCTCTTAGTCAGCGAAGCCTCCCTGCGCCTGACATAGTCAGCTAGGTTCAGCAGCATACCGTACGTAACAATACTAGTCATAATTCGATCGAAGAACCAAAGCACTAAATAGGGAACTTTATCCCGTTCAACATCCCAAATAGCGCCCAGGCATTTCTTATCGTTAGCGTACGGTGGCAAATCTTCGCGTTTCGTAAAAAAACAACTGCCAGTCAGAGTGACAAAGAAGTAGATAACGCCAAGAATTAGGAAGGCATTTCTCCAGTTGTAAACCTCTATCAGATAGGCGTACAGTTGCACAAACAATATGGACGCTATGGAGCCTCCACTGACTAGTGTCGTAGCCAGAATGTGGTACGGATGCTGCTTATCGAAGTGTTCGTTGACAACCAGACCAACTACGCTGAGGATTAGCGACGATCCAATGCCGTGAAACAGAGTGTGCGTGAGAAACAGCCAGTGCGGATTTGGTACGAACGCGCTGGTGACGCAGGCCAGCAGGATTGCAAGAGTGCCGAGCAGTTGGAACAGCTGGAATCTGCGGCCGTAGGCTAAAATGGTCGACGTGCTCAGCGTGGTGGTCATGTAGCCGAATGCGGCGTACGAGTCGCCGATCCAGTTTAGCTCGGCCAGCGTGATGGTTTGATTGAATTCGACGTGCAGTTGGGCTACGAAGACGCCGAATGCGCGCCGTTTGCCGCCCAGAAAGATGACATTGATGGCGGCGAACGCCAGGATTAGCCATGCCCAGGTCTGCTGGGGTCTCTGCGGGCTGGACGGTGGCACGAGAATGACTGCTGTTTAGATAATTTTAAAACCATTTTGGCTCACAAAAGTGCAATGTACATGTATGTCCTATTCAATGTAGCTACCAAATTCATTACCTAATAAAGGAAACCCTACTCCCTCAAAGACAGGGTGTAAATGTACATCTGAAGACATGGGTGCCTCACTCGAAGACAAGATTGCCTCACTAAGAAGACAGGAGTGCCTCACTAAGAAGACAGGAGTGCCTCACTAAGAAGAAAGGAGTGCCTCACTAAGAAGACAGGAGTGCCTCACTAAGAAGACAGGAGTGCCTCACTATAAGAAGACAGGAGTGCCTCACTATAAGAAGATTGGAGTGCCTCACTATAAGAAGACAGGAGTGCCTCACTATAAGAAGACAGGAGTGCCTCACTATAAGAAGATTGGAGTGCCTCACTATAAGAAGATTGGAGTGCCTCACTATAAGAAGACAGGAGTGCCTCACTAAGAAGACAGGAGTGCCTTACTATAAGAAGACAGGAGTGCCTCACTATAAGAAGACAGGAGTGCCTCACTAAGAAGACAGGAGTGCCTCACTATAAGAAGATTGGAGTGCCTCACTATAAGAAGATTGGAGTGCCTCACTATAAGAAGACAGGAGTGCCTCACTATAAGAAGATTGGAGTGCCTCACTATAAGAAGATTGGAGTGCCTCACTATAAGAAGACAGGAGTGCCTCACTAAGAAGACAGGAGTGCCTTACTATAAGAAGACAGGAGTGCCTCACTATAAGAAGACAGGAGTGCCTCACTAAGAAGACAGGAGTGCCTCACTATAAGAAGATTGGAGTGCCTTACTAAGAAGACAGGAGTGCCTCACTATAAGAAGACAGGAGTGCCTCACTATAAGAAAACAGGAGTGCCTCACTATAAGAAAACAGGAGTGCCTCACCATAACACATGGCTGCTCATTAGAAGATAGGGGTGCCAAGTTCAAAAAGGTATTTTCAAAACTCACATATATGAGTAACAATTATCAAAGAGATTTATTTTCAACTAACCAATAATTATCCTATACAATGCTTACCGATTTTCTTGTAAATCAGCTCCGCTTCGGCATGCTTGTTTCATGAAATTCACTTCAACAGCAACTCTATTTTAACCAAAATATTTCTAGAAACTGTTTTGTTAGATCTCAGGCAACAATATTTTCTCCAGTTTTGTCCGCCTCACATGCGTCTTATAAACAGTCTGCCCCCCTCTCTCATTCTTCATCACTCTGTACTCGCTCGAGCTTCAAACTACAATAGGAGATGTACATTAATAAGTAGCTCTAAATGCCTAATCTAGAGAATACAGCTTCCATTCTCTTCTCTCTACCTTAATGACGTATATTTAAAACTTATTTCTTCATTCGAGCTTTCGGAAGACTCACATGAATACTGCTGTTTGTACAGAGCTGACTCGTACTACACTGAGAGCTGCCATCTGCACAATTGTGCACAGCATTTTTAACCATTCCTTAGCAGAAAGGAAACTGTGTACTGTAGTTTGTAGCTAAGGCCTTAGCAACCTTTCTTATAATACACACGAGCTAGTAAGTACACTACCGTATGTATACAGTATACGCTCCAATGTTGCGTATTTTTCATACGACGTAGACAGTTAAGCAACTTGATGACTTGATCACAAGTTACAAATATTATTTTTGCTAGCATGCTAGCATATTTTTGCTAAAGCCCCTTGGTGTTAATTATGACATTACTTTACATTGCCACGAGTTATTGAGGTTGGGATTCAGCTTCTGCTGCGTACACAATTTTTACAGTAAAACAAAGCAATTCAAAGAAACACATGCAAGTTAAAAACATAAAACTCATGAGACTTACATTGCAACAGAAACTGGCATAGCTAAAGTTATGTGCTGTTCCAAAAGCTCCAATTAGGTCGGTAGATCAGGACGCGATTCTAGTTGCTACCCTGAATGCCGAATGAACCGAATGAGAAGAGATGTCTAAAAAATTACCAGAGAAAATGTAAACAATACAGTTAAATTAGAAAATAGGAAAATACCCTAGGTTAAGAACAAATGTGTTCTCAACGAGCTACCGTTGAAGGCCATATGCATATATATAATATCCATGTATGAAATTTCTCATATTTTCCTTCGATTAGAAATTTCCTCCACACTCTCAAACACCCCCCCCCAAACCTCCCATAGGCAGAGTTGCTCACCACACCGCGCTCACTTGTTCACTCTGGCTGACTCGACCCCTTTCTATAGAACGTTTGTCTCGTGGCTTAAAACCTACAGGCAAAGGGGGGGGGGGTTGGCCGGGTGTTGTTGCAACTTGCAGTCACGAGCAGCTGTCTTGTATAGCCTTGAAGTCAACTGACTGACTGACTCTCTCTCTCTCCCTCTCTCTCCTCTCTCTCTTTCTCTCTCTCTCCTGACTCTATAACTGACAAACTTGCATTCAGAGTTGAGAATTCGAGACCAATATATATGATTACCAATATTGGAGCTTTGAGTCTTTTGGGGTAGGTTTGAGTCTTGCGTTGGCCTGTTTTAAGGATTTTGGGGGAGAGCAGGCAAGCTCAAACTCATATGCCGTGTGAGTTGGCGTTGGAATCTTTCCTTACTGCGTCTTCAAACTTTATACGTTAGAATTGAGTTGGAGTTTCTTAAAAAATCAATAGCTTATTTGAGAAATGCAGAGTTTGCTGCAGTGTGGGAACTCGGTTATAGTCAGCCTATCTAAGAGTGTACATCTGGTTGGCGGACATTGGATTGTGTCAGTGGGACTCTATCCACGGATTGTGTGTCAGTGGGACTCTATCCACGGATTGTGTGTCAGTGGGACTCTATCCACGGATTGTGTCAGTGGGACTCTATCCACGGATTGTGTCAGTGGGACTCTATCCACGGATTGTGTGCCAGTGGGACTCTATCCACGGATTGTGTGTCAGTGGGACTCAATCCACGGATTGTGTGTCAGTGGGACCCTATCCACGGATTGTGTGTCAGTGGGACTCTATCCACGGATTGTGTCAGTGGGACTCTATCCACGGATTGTGTCAGTGGGACTCAATCCACGGATTGTGTCAGTGGGACTCTATCCACGGATTGTGTGTCAGTGGGACTCAATCCACGGATTGTGTCAGTGGGACTCAATCCACGGATTGTGTCAGTGGGACTCAATCCACGGATTGTGTCAGTGGGACTCTATCCACGGATTGTGTCAGTGGGACTCAATCCACGGATTGTGTGTCAGTGGGACTCTATCCACGGATTGTGTGTCAGTGGGACTCTATCCACGGATTGTGTGTCAGTGGGACTCTATCCACGGGTTGTGTGTCAGTGGGACTCTATCCACGGATTGTGTGTCAGTGGGACTTTATCCACGGATTGTGTGCCAGTGGGACTCTATCCACGGATTGTGTGTCAGTGGGACTCTATCCACGGATTGTATGTCAGTGGGACTCTATCCACGGATTGTGTCAGTGGGACTCAATCCACGGATTGTGTCAGTGGGACTCTATCCACGGATTGTGTGTCAGTGGGACTCTATCCACGGATTGTGTCAGTTGGACTCTATCCACGGATTGTGTCAGTGGGACTCTATCCACGGATTGTGTGTCAGTGGGACTCTATCCACGGATTGTGTGTCAGTGGGACTCTATCCACGGATTGTGTGTCAGTGGGACTCTATCCACGGATTGTGTGTCAGTGGGACTCTATCCACGGATTGTGTGTCAGTGGGACTCTATCCACGGATTGTGTGTCAGTGGGACTCTATCCACGGATTGTGTGTCAGTGGGACTCTATCCACGGATTGTGTGTCAGTGGGACTCTATCCACGGATTGTGTGTCAGTGGGACTCTATCCACGGATTGTGTCAGTGGGACTCTATCCACGGATTGTGTGTCAGTGGGACTCTATCCACGGATTGTGTGTCAGTGGGACTCTATCCACGGATTGTGTGTCAGTGGGACTCTATCCACGGATTGTGTGTCAGTGGGACTCTATCCACGGATTGTGTGTCAGTGGGACTCTATCCACAGATTGTGTCAGTGGGACTCTATCCACGGATTGTGTGTCAGTGGGACTCTATCCACGGATTGTGTGTCAGTGGGACTCTATCCACGGATTGTGTGTCAGTGGGACTCTATCCACGGATTGTGTCAGTGGGACTCTATCCACGGATTGTGTGTCAGTGGGACTCTATCCACGGATTGTGTGTCAGTGGGACTCTATCCACGGATTGTGTGTCAGTGGGACTCTATCCACGGATTGTGTGTCAGTGGGACTCTATCCACGGATTGTGTGTCTGTGGGACTCTATCCACGGATTGTGTGTCAGTGGGACTCTATCCACGGATTGTGTGTCAGTGGGACTCTATCCACGGATTGTGTGTCAGTGGGACTCTATCCACGGATTGTATATCAGTGGGACTCTATCCATGGATTGTGTGTCAGTGGGACTCTATCCACGGATTGTGTGTCAGTGAGACTCTATCCACGGATTGTGTGTCAGTGAGACTCTATCCACAGATTGTGTGTCAGTGGGACTCTATCCACAGATTGTGTGTCAGTGGGACTCTATCCATGGATTGTGTGTCAGTGGGACTCTATCCACAGATTGTGTGTCAGTGGGACTCTATCCACGGATTGTGTGTCAGTGGGACTCTATCCACGGATTGTGTCAGTGGGACTCTATCCACGGATTGTGTGTCAGTGAGACTCTATCCACAGATTGTGTGTCAGTGGGACTCTATCCACTGATTGTGTCAGTGGGACTCTATCCACGGATTGTGTGTCACTGAGATTCTATCCACGAGTTGAGTAACTGTGCGCGAGTCCAGGACCCCCCGGAGAGGGACGGATCGAGTTGCACTGTCAGTTTAGCTGCAGCTGTCTACCCCTGTTCCAACCTTTGCAATCGGTTAATTTTTTCAAGTCAAGGCTTTGTCCCAAAAATTCCCTTCGTAGGCACTTGTGTATGTACGGTACTTGATCTCAATAAGCTTTGAACACTGTGGAACATTGCTATCCGTATTGGAGAAAGATTTTGCTAAAATCGAAAATGCACATTGTAGAGCTTGATACACAACTTTATACACGTAGCTCTGCTGCAGGGTAGCTAGTCAGGGGCTATTTATTTCTATAGGTACAGTGTAGCCAATTGATTTTAATCTGGGTAGACAGTGGTCTCTTCAAACAAAAAATATAAAATATGCTCAAATATACCTGCTCAAATAAGATTAAAAACTTTCTAGGGTCAGATGAAAGATTGAAAGACAGGTAGCTTTCAACTGGTTAGTCACTTTATTAGTTTAGCGAGAGATTAGCGAGGAGGGATTAGTGAGGAGGAATTAGCGGGGAGGGATTAGCGAGGAGGGATTAGCGAGGAAGGATTAGCGATGCAAGATTAGCGAGGACGGATTAGTCAGGAGGGATTAGCAAGGAGGGATTAGAGAGGAGGGATTAGCGAGGAGGGATTATAGAGGACGGATTAGCGAGAAGGGATTAACGAGGAGAGATAAGAGAGGAGGGATTAGAGAGGAGGGATTAGCGAGGAGGGATTAGAGAGGAGGGATTAGAGAGGAGGGATTAGTGAGGAGGGATTAGAGAGGAGGGATTAGAGAGGAGGGATTAGCAAGGAGGGATTAGCGAGGAGGGATTAGAGAGGAGGGATTAGAGAGGAGGGATTAGAGAGGAGGGATTAGATAGGAGGGATTAGAGAGGAGGGATTAGAGAGGAGGGATTAGCAAGGAGGGATTAGCGAGGAGGGATTAGAGAGGAGGGATTAAAGAGGAGGGATTAGCGAGAAGGGATTAGTGAGGAGGAATTAGCGGGGAGGGATTAGCGAGGAGGGATTAGCGAGGAGGGATTAGCGATGCAAGATTAGCGAGGACGGATTAGTCAGGAGGGATTAGCAAGGAGGGATTAGAGAGGAGGGATTAGAGAGGAGGGATTAGAGAGGAGGGATTAGCGAGGAGGGATTATAGAGGACGGATTAGCGAGAAGGGATTAACGAGGAGAGATAAGAGAGGAGGGATTAGAGAGGAGGGATTAGAGAGGAGGGATTAGAGAGGAGGGATTAGAGAGGAGGGATTAGAGAGGAGGGATTAAAGAGGAGGGATTAGCGAGAAGGGATTAGCGAGGAGGGATTAGTGAGGAGGAATTAGCGGGGAGGGATTAGCGAGGAGGGATTAGCGAGGAGGGATTAGCGATGCAAGATTAGCGAGGACGGATTAGTCAGGAGGGATTAGCAAGGAGGGATTAGAGAGGAGGGATTAGAGAGGAGGGATTAGAGAGGAGGGATTAGCGAGGAGGGATTATAGAGGACGGATTAGCGAGAAGGGATTAACGAGGAGAGATAAGAGAGGAGGGATTAGAGAGGAGGGATTAGAGAGGAGGGATTAGAGAGGAGGGATTAGAGAGGAGGGATTAGAGAGGAGGGATTAAAGAGGAGGGATTAGCGAGAAGGGATTAGCGAGGAGGGATTAGAGAGGAGGGATTAGAGAGGAGGGATTAGCGAGGAGGGATTAGAGAGGAGGGATTAGAGAGGAGGGATTAGTGAGGAGGGATTAGTGAGGAGGGATTAGAGAGGAGGGATTAGAGAGGAGGGATTAGCGAGAAGGGATTAACGAGGAGAGATAAGAGAGGAGGGATTAGAGAGGAGGGATTAGCGAGGAGGGATTAGAGAGGAGGGATTAGAGAGGAGGGATTAGTGAGGAGGGATTAGAGAGGAGGGATTAGAGAGGAGGGATTAGCGAGGAGGGATTAGAGAGGAGGGATTAGAGAGGAGGGATTAGAGAGGAGGGATTAGCCAGGAGGGATCAATGAGGGAAATTATCGTTGGGATGAGCTAGAGACACAAGCGAAAAAGGAATTAACCCTGCAAGCAATAAACTTACATTGAAGAGGAGCCGGAAGTCTACCTGAACAAATAAAGTCCTTAAATATCCTAAACTGAAACTGACATTTTGAATGAGATTATATAAGGAATTGAAGTTTTTCCTCTAATGTAGATTTGAAAATTTAGGACACTTCAAACAGATTACTTAGTTAGTGCATCCGTGTTGTTGACTTGAAATAAAGTTGGTCTAAACTACGATATTCTTATCGGTGGAGACATTAAACCACGTTAAACCGGTTTATCAGTATTAATGTAAACAATTTCAAATGATTTCCTAGAAACTTGCACTACTTTCCGTTTTGCACTGAAAGAATTAGCATTTTAAGTCACTACAGATTTTACAGGCATAAATTTTTATTAGTCAGCGTGGTTCCGATAACAAATACAGTAACTTACCAGTTTGGAAAACGTTTGATTTAACAGTTGCATCCTGGCGTCAAGGCAGACCTTAAAGCTAAACGTCAGATTGGCTAATCATTTGGCTTAATCATCATTTTAAAGACTCTAGAAGGATTCTAGATTGGAAAAAAAGAGTAGTTAAGCTGTCATAATGTAATTTAAGATCAAGTTGCTACTTATTAATATAAAATGTGAGACTTACTGAAACTTCTTAGCATTCAGGCACTTCAAATAATTATTGTCTATGGTAAAATATGTCAATATTTACAACTATATATAGAACTATGGCCGAGACTAATTAAGTCGCTTCACGATAGACAGACAGACAGACAGACAGACAGACAGACAGACAGACAGACAGACAGACAAACAGATAGATAGATAGATAGATAGATAGATAGATAGATAGATAGATAGATAGATAGATAGATAGATAGATAGATAGATAGATAGATAGATAGATAGATAGATAGATAGATAGATAGATAGATAGATAGATAGATAGATAGATAGATAGATAGATAGATAGATAGATAGATAGATAGATAGATAGATAGATAGATAGATAGATAGATAGATAGATAGATAGATAGATAGATAGATAGATAGATAGATAGATAGATAGATAGATAGATAGATAGATAGATAGATAGATAGATAGATAGATAGATAGATAGATAGATAGATAGATAGATAGATAGATAGATAGATAGATAGATAGATAGATAGATAGATAGATAGATAGATAGATAGATAAATAGATAGATAGATAGATAGATAGATAGATAGATAGATAGATAGATAGATAGATAGATAGATCAGGACTTCACTTCTATTAAAGTATACATCTGCATCAAATGCTTTCAACCTGATATCCAAAAGTGCATTATTAGTAGGTGAATTGCGCTGTCGAGGCCTACAACTGGAAACCTTGAAAACAGAAGTAGCCAAGCTGATGAGGAGGAGAGCCTTCCTTCATTAGTCATTTCCCCGACAGGTCTGCGCAGCCCCCCCCCCCCTGCGTGCCCGGTAAACAACCAGCCATCGGTGCCGCAGACCCAAAAGCCTTACGAACTGGTGCACTTTCAAGACATCGTAGCTCGAATGCAACTTTTATTCTTTTGCCTCGCCTCGCCAGCACCAAGGGGCTTTAGCACCAAGGGGCTTTAGCACCAAGGGGCGCCAGCACCAAGGGGCGCCAGCACCAAGGGGCGCCAGCACCAAGGGGCGCCAGCACCAAGGGGCGCCAGCACCAAGGGGCGCCAGCACCAAGGGGCGCCAGCACCAAGGGGCGCCAGCACCAAGGGGCGCCAGCACCAAGGGGCGCCAGCACCAAGGGGCGCCAGCACCAAGGGGCGCCAGCACCAAGGGGCGCCAGCACCAAGGGCGCCAGCACCAAGGGGCGCCAGCACCAAGGGCGCCAGCACCAAGGGCGCCAGCACCAAGGGGCGCCAGCACCAAGGGGCGCCAGCACCAAGGGCGCCAGCACCAAGGGGCGCCAGCACCAAGGGGCGCCAGCACCAAGGGGCGCCAGCACCAAGGGGCGCCAGCACCAAGGGGCGCCAGCACCAAGGGGCGCCAGCACCAAGGGGCGCCAGCACCAAGGGGCGCCAGCACCAAGGGGCACCAGCACCAAGGGGCGCCAGCACCAAGGGGCGCCAGCACCAAGGGGCGCCAGCACCAAGGGGCGCCAGCACCAAGGGGCGCCAGCACCAAGGGGCGCCAGCACCAAGGGGCGCCAGCACCAAGGGGCGCCAGCACCAAGGGGCGCCAGCACCAAGGGGCGCCAGCACCAAGGGGCGCCAGCACCAAGGGGTGCCGAAACATTACTGAATTCACAACGAAGTCGATTCCAGTGTCTGCTGTCTGCACTGCCACACAGCAATGTTTGGCTACCCGAATACATGCTGAATGATTCGGCCACCTAAATGCCAACCTTACAATGCTTGTAATCAATAACTTTCTGTTGCTCCTGTCGGTAGGAAAGAACTTTCAAATAATAGCTATGGTACTTGTAAATCACAAGGGCTTCGGTTAAAAGCATGCGAATCAAGGTAGGTTAGAGTGCTGTTTTGCTAATCTGCAGCCAAGTTGCGGTGGCTTCTACAAGAGAGAGACAGCAAAGCTATTGTACATTTTACGAAATAAGGCCTCAGTTTCATGAGGAGCTTGTCAGGTGTCTAAGTCATAGATAGATATGGGGCAAAAGGCTCATGGAGAATTACGCGAAAGTCAAGACATGGCTCAAAGTGAACTGTTGAAATGACTCAAGACCAAGGGGAATTGCTGAGATGTCTAAGGATCAAGGAGAATCGCTGAGATGTCTAAGGATCAAGGGGAATTGCTGAGATGTCTAAGGATCAAGGGGAATCCCTGAAATGTCTAAGGATCAAGAAGAATTACCTGTACTTTTTACTTTAATTAACATTTTCTCTAGGTCTCTGTGTTTATTGGAACAAGTAAACTGTAAACTTAGTTTCACGAACTTTCAACGCGGCTTTTTAGTGCAAATTTCTAGACAGAATTTCCAATTCGAAAAATTTACAAGTACACGCACTGTAGAGGTCCAAAACCATAGGTTGCGGGATAAATCTGCATCCTAGCAACTATTCGTACAAAATTTCTTCACCAATTACATTCGTTTGCAGCAATGACCGCAAATTCTTCCTTTCCGTTGCCATGTGCATCATCAGTGAGATTAAGATTAAACAGACTCGGGTTCTAGAAATCCTAAACTAGGCTTTGTCAGTAGTTTGGACTAAGTATGCAAGGCCCTAAAGAGATGGCGGAGCCACAGAAAAGACCATGGAAGCCGGACCTTCCACCAGCACCTCCTCAAAACTATCCGCGCAGTCAGAATCGACCAAAATCAGCGGCCGAAACGGCGCAAATGTTGATCAGCGAGTTCAACGACTACGGGCATCGAACCACGGTGCACGGCCTGGGCCACATGTACCAGTCTACAGACATGAGACGCAAACTGTTCTGGCTAGCGCTCACCGTTATTGGCTCAATAGCCTGTGGAGTTCACATCTACTTCATTGTAGAAAACTACAACGAGACTCCAGTTAATTCCGTCATTCTCAACGGTGGGATTCGAGTGACCTTTCCAGACGTGACCCTCTGCAACATGTACCCGATCTCGGAGTCGGTGCAGAACCACGGAGCCGGTGAGATCCGGGGTCACATTAGAAAATACTGGAGATTCTTTCGCGGCTTCATCAAAGCTTCGACGGGATATGAAAATAGCACCAGGAATCGATTTCAAATGGCCAGGAAGTTCTTTCAAATTTTCTGGGCATCCGAGGACACAAGAGACCTGGCTCACGACGACGACCTATTTCTAGTTTACTGCAGATACAAAAACCGTAAGTGCACTAGCAAGCATTTCAAAATGGTGCAGAACATTGTCTACTGGAACTGTTACACATTCACGCCAAAGTTCGATGGAGAGGAAGATGAGGACAGGCGCGTGTACAGTGGAAATGAAGACGACGGTCTCAACATGATTCTGTACACCAATTCGCACCTCAGAAATATCCATGCGAACAACAGCCTCACGACTGTAGACGGAATTATAAATCTGACACGAAGCGAAGCAAAACAGGGGTTGCGTCGAGATCAGTCTAATTTTCTCGAACGCTACCTGGTGAATTACAGTCTTTCTTTGAACCAGCTGCTAGCCGGAGACAGGTTGGAGCCCGATGGAATTCGGGTCATTCTCCACGAGAAAGGAACTTACCCCACATGGACATGAACAGCGTGATCGTTGGCAACGGAGACTACTCCAAAGTCGTCTTCTCAATGGAGCGCAAGATTTCCAAGAACCGGCCGGATTTCCCGTGCCGAGAAACCTCCGAGGACGCCGCCGATGAGGAGGTGGAGTACGTTTCCTACTACCCTGGCGTCGATGTGAGGTACACCACCAAGAGACCGCCACCGAACTTCAAGAAGTTCAAGCGCGATCGACTCGACTACGTGGTGACTCGAGTCCAGGACCTGTTCTGGTCGAGCTGCAGCTGCTACACCCACGTGGTCCCGTTCTCGCACTTCAACTCGAAGCTGTGCTACTTTTGCAGAAACGGCACGGACCCAGTGGAGATCCGACGCACTCTCGAGCGAGTCCACTGCCACGACAGAGTCTACCAGAACCAGCTGAAGAAGAACATCCTCACCTACTTCAGCGACTCGCAGCGCTTCCAGCCGTGCACTGGCGACGAATACGACGTGAAGATGGGCAGCTCAGCGTGGCCCAGCCAGCGCGACATCATGTTCCTCGTCGACCAGTACGTGATTCCCGCCTTCCTGCACGAGAGCGTCGGCAACCGGTCCTACAACAGCATCTTGAAGAACACGAGAGTCTACCCGATCCGCGACATCATCGGGACGACGCCCGAGCAGGCGATCGGCTCAAAGACTATCAAGTCGTTCAACTGGACCGTGGACGAGTTCCTCATTCGCAAGAGCTTCCTCAAGGTGGCCATCCACGCCGACAGCCCGACGGGAACGCTCAACGAAGAGGTCGAGAGCTACTCGTTCGCCGAGGCGCTGTCGGAGATCGGCGGCATCTTCGGCCTCTACGCCGGCGTCTCGCTGCTCACCTTCTTCGAGTTCGTCGAGCTCGCCTACCTGATGGCACGAAGCCGAAGGAGGTGACGCGGCATGAGAAGGACGGCAAGTCGAAGTTCGCCATGCTGCAGCAAACCATGGAGGACGGAGAGCTGCCAGCCAGCGAGGTGCTCAAGTACAAGCAGCTGTTCGACCGCGGCAACTGCTGCGCCCTGCCAACGGCCAGCGCCTCCCAGCAGAGCAGGAGCTTCATCATGCAAGCTGAGAGGGAGGACTCTCTTTTCCTTGCTTGAGTTATCGCTGAATTATTTATAAGTGCTTATTTCGTTAATCATTTAAACTACTTGTCAGTAGCAACTGATGTAAAGTGCAAAAAACAAAATAAGTTTCATTGAGCATAACCAGACCACCGTCTTCAGACTTCAACAGCAATTTAGGTACAGCTGATGCTAGATTAACGGAGAAAAACAGGCTGGCTTCAATAAATTACCCACATAGCACTACTGTCTAGTAGTACAGCAGATTGATTCGACGTAAGGTTCAGTAGAAAAAGCAATAAATAAAGTCTCTAGTTTGTCGAACTGCAGCATCCAAGAAGTTTCAGAGCGTTGGAAGTTGTTCATTATTCAATAAAATGCTATGTAAAACTTGATGTATTATAAATGTATAATTTTTTGCAGAAATTAAAGACAACTTAAATAGTTGTAGTTGTGTTGTGTTTTTGTTATCCCTAGCAGGAGTTTTTAACTGTTGACTTTCATTGAATTTACGCCTAAGTTATTGCACTTTCATGTCACACATAAATCACAGAATACTTATTGAATTCTATACTAATTTCCTGTAATAAATGCAAATATATGTCAGTGCATCGGTTGTCTGTACCAGTCAATATGCTGTCTACTCGTAACTCCGTTATCAATGAAGTTTCGTGGATTTTGTGGATGCTGAATAGACAGAAAAAACGATACATTTTTGGAACTGATTAGAAATCCAAATAATAGAGATTTTGTTTCAACAAAATTATTTTACTAATTTTAATTAGAAGTTAACAGCGAAAAAAAATTTCTGATATATACATATCGGAAGCTAAGTTTCAGCCTCTGCCCTAAGCATTGAAAACGAAGTGATTCAGAGTTTGTTAAAATCCTTCTCTGCCTTCCTCTTCTGCCTCTGCTCCCCACTCTGCCTCTGCCCCCACTCTGCCTCTGCCCCCTCTGCCTCTGCCCCCCTCTGCCTCTGCTCCCCACTCTGCCTCTGCCCCCACTCTGCCTCTGCCCCCACTCTGCCTCTGCCCCCCTCTGCCTCTGCCCCCCTCTGCCTCTGCTCCCCACTCTGCCTCTGCCCCCACTCTGCCTCTGCCCCCCTCTGCCTCTGCCCCCCCCCTCTGCCTCTGCTCCCCACTCTGCCTCTGCCCCCCTCTGCCTCTGCCCCCCTCTGCCTCTGCTCCCCACTCTGCCTCTGCCCCCTCTGCCTCTGCCCCCCTCTGCCTCTGCCCCCCTCTGCCTCTGTTCCCCACTCTGCCTCTGCTCCCCACTTTGCCTCTGCTCCCCCTCTGCCTCTGCTCCCCACTCTGCCTCTGCTCCCCCTCTGCCTCTGCTCCCCACTCTGCCTCTGCTCCCCCTCTGCCTCTGCTCCCCACTCTGCCTCTGCTGATCCCCCTGCCTCTCCCACTGCGTTTGCTAAACCCACCACCCCACCCTGACTGCCCCGGCCCCTGGCAGTCAAATTCTAATTGGCTGCCGCACTACATTGTTGTTAGCCGTTTTACGTGCAGTCCCCTGCAGTGTCACCTCCTAGCATATCAGGTACCTCTCTACCCTAAGCTTGCCCTGATTGGCCGGCTGCTTATGGCGGTTGCGGGTCGGTGCACTGCGGATTAAAGGGTCTTGACCAAATATATACTTATTCGCGCAGTGAGCCAGGGGAGACAATCTGGAATCTATAATCGCTCAGTGTCACAACTACAATACATGTAGATTTAAGACTATTGTTTCAAGCGTATCTTTAGCATGGACAACTAAAGCAACGTATATACAGGACGCGAAACTCACGTTTCATGGAAAAAAAGTTTTGAAGGCCACTTTTCGTCGAAAAATACACTACGGGGATAAGAAATTTTCACTTTTTCATTATTAAAATTGTATTTGCTTTTGGTAGTAGGCAGACCCAATGTTCATCTTTTGATATGTTGTGCCTTTTTTACAGCTCTATTGACGTTTGTAAAGCTTTTTGTTCAGAAAACTATGATTCTGTGTTAATTTTTATTCTACGTACAACTGCACATGTCCTGTGTCTAAAAACGATTAAAGTGGCACAGCTCGGCTTATTGGTTTTATGAATCTATTTTGTCATTCTTATAGCTGACTGTGTAGCAGTATGTGTAGCATTTTTTAGCATTTTTAGGTGCAGGTAATGTACGTAGAATGCAAAAATAACATATAGAATCCTAATTTTCTAAACAAAAGCTATATAATTATCAATAGGGCTATAGGAAAGGCACAACATATCAAAAGATAAACATTGGGTCTGCCTCTTATCGAAAGCAATAACAATTGTAATATGTAAAAAGTGAAAACTTCCTATTTCCGTAGTGTTGTTTCTTTCTACGTCCCACGGCTCATCCGGTTCCTCCGGGCCACCAAACGAGCCTCCGTCTTCCCCACCGAGGACAACGCTGCAGACAGGACCGGCAGACCTCCCAGACCGGCCCCTCGCCCTAGCCTATGCGGGTCTCTCAGGGATTAGCGGAATGGGCGACGCTCGCCTCCCCGCTGAGTCTTCGGACCGCCCTGCAGCTAAGTCAAGTAAGTCAAAAGGCCTTTAAAACAGTTTCCATAGATTTCGAGTGTTGCGTTCTTCTACTTTAGTAGTTCTTGATCTTTATCTGACAGGCGATTACAAATTGCAACTTTCTGCATCAATAACGTACTATAAGGCTTACAAGCTATTTCTTGAATTTCAGTTTTAGGAAAGCAAAATACCAAGGTACATATAAACGCATTTTGGCTTAGTAACATCCTTCTATAGATCACTATTCCTCAACATATTCGTCCAGAGGTAAGGAAATTTCTGTCTAACAGCAAGGCAGTGTATTAAGGCGGCTCTTGAAGTAATTTTTGCTCTCTTGAAATGCCGCCCTTCATACTGCAGCAGTTCCACCATATGCTGTACATGCATATAGCTGTAAGGTATTATTCCAGCTAAGGGGTGCACAGGGATTCACATTGCCTACATGCCCTCTGCCCCAGCCTCGCTGGAAGCACACATTATTTAGGCCAATCCGATCAATCATTCTGACCGTGCCGAAGATCTTCTTTTTAGCTGCAGTCCATCTGTGAGCCACTCGCATGCAGTGCTCTCGCTGCGTGGGCCTTTCACTGCTTTTCTTTTTTTTTGAAGCCGGTTTGCTGCTCTCTTAGCAAAGTATAACAAACTATCAATTAAATGATTGCAAAAACAATAACTTTTATATGTAAGGAAACATACTAAAATTTATTAATAGACAATTAAATGAGCAATACTGTTAAGGTTTTATCTGTCCAAATAGCGGTAAAAATGGTATCAACGTGAGTCAAAGGATCAAAAGAGTTCGCATTAATCCCATTTACAGGGTACCAAAAAGTTAAAAACCGACGCCCAAACGAAAACGCGAAAGTAAAAATGGCAGCACTTTATAGAACAGTAATGTACAATATATCAAGGGATAATACAAAAACATACCAAGCTGCATATTTTTGCTGAAACGTCGTTCGGTAAGATATTTATATTTAGTTCACGGATACACTTGCAAAATTATTCAGAGCAAGGCAATAGTCAACTTGCAATCCGTTAGGCCCATCATACGAGTTACTGACCTCTAACAACGCGCACCTGACTTTCTCTTCGCAAGGCATGTACAAGCCGCGCACATGTGCACCGATGAAGCTATTCTGCTTCAAAGTCAACACCAATAATACAATGAACGGGGAACTCAGCCTTCTGAATGCGTGAAAAATTGCGGCCAAAATTATTCGGGTCAAGAAACAATCACCGGACGTCGAACTGAACCCTCCCTCTCAGCTTGCATGATGAAGCTCCTGCTCTGCTGGGAGGCGCTGGCCGTTGGCAGGGCGCAGCAGTTGCCGCGGTCGAACAGCTGCTTGTACTTGAGCACCTCGCTGGCTGGCAGCTCTCCGTCCTCCATGGTTTGCTGCAGCATGGCGAACTTCGACTTGCCGTCCTTCTCATGCCGCGTCACCTCCTTCGGCTTCGTGGCCATCAGGTAGGCGAGCTCGACGAACTCGAAGAAGGTGAGCAGCGAGACGCCGGCGTAGAGGCCGAAGATGCCGCCGATCTCCGACAGCGCCTCGGCGAACGAGTAGCTCTCGACCTCTTCGTTGAGCGTTCCCGTCGGGCTGTCGGCGTGGATGGCCACCTTGAGGAAGCTCTTGCGAATGAGGAACTCGTCCACGGTCCAGTTGAACGACTTGATAGTCTTTGAGCCGATCGCCTGCTCGGGCGTCGTCCCGACGATGTCGCGGATCGGGTAGACTCTCGTGTTCTTCAGGATGCTGTTGTAGGACCGGTTGCCGACGCTCTCGTGCAGGAAGGCGGGAATCACGTACTGGTCGACGAGGAACATGATGTCGCGCTGGCTGGGCCACGCTGAGCTGCCCATCTTCACGTCGTATTCGTCGCCAGTGCACGGCTGGAAGCGCTGCGAGTCGCTGAAGTAGGTGAGGATGTTCTTCTTCAGCTGGTTCTGGTAGACTCTGTCGTGGCAGTGGACTCGCTCGAGAGTGCGTCGGATCTCCACTGGGTCCGTGCCGTTTCTGCAAAAGTAGCACAGCTTCGAGTTGAAGTGCGAGAACGGGACCACGTGGGTGTAGCAGCTGCAGCTCGACCAGAACAGGTCCTGGACTCGAGTCACTACGTAGTCGAGTCGATCGCGCTTGAACTTCTTGAAGTTCGGTGGCGGTCTCTTGTGGTGTACCTCACATCGACGCCAGGGTAGTAGGAAACGTACTCCACCTCCTCATCGGCGGCGTCCTCGGAGGTTTCTCGGCACGGGAAATCGGCCGGTTCTTGGAAATCTTGCGCTCCATTGAGAAGACGACTTTGGAGTAGTCTCCGTTGCCAACGATCACGCTGTTCATGTCCATGTGGGGGTAAGTTCCTTTCTCGTGGAGAATGACCCGAATTCCATCGGGCTCCATTTTATCGCCTGCCAGCAGCTGGTTCAGAGACAGATTGTAGTTCACCAGGTAGCGCTCTAAATAGTTTGACTTATCACCGTTTGAACTGTCTTTACCGTTATTTTCCTCATCGTAGAAGCCCTTTGTCGTTGTCAATGCGTTACTAGCGTGAATATTTCTGAGGTGTGAATTGGTGTACATGATGAGGTTCAAGCCCTCGTCTTCGTTGCCGCTGTACACGCGCCTGTCTTCCTCCTCCTCTCCGTCGAATTTTGGCGTGAATGTGTAGCAGTTCCAGTAGTCGATGTTTTTGAACCATTTTGAACTGCTTGTTAGAGCAGGGACGACTTTTATACCTGCAGTAGACTAGAAATAGGTCGTCGTCGTGAGCCAGGTCTCTTGTGTCCTCGGATGCCAGAAAATTTTGAAGAACTTCCTGGCCATTTTAAATCTATCCTTGGTGCTGTTGTCCATTCCGGCTGAGGCTTTGATGAAGCCGCGAAAGAATCTCCAGTATTTTCTAATGTGACCCCTGATCTCACCGCGCTCCGTGCGTTCTGCACCGACTCCGAGATCGGGTACATGTTGCAGAGGGTCACGTCTGGAAAATTCACGTGGACTCCACCGTTTAGAATGACGGAATTAACTGGAGTTTCTGTTGTTAGTTGGCCACAATGAAGTAGATGTGAATGCCGCAGGCAAAGCATCCAACGATAGTGATGAGGAGCCAAAATAACTTTCGTCTGACATCTGTGGACTGGTACATGTGGCCCAGGCCGTGTACCGTGGTTCGATGCCCGTAGTCGTTGAACTCGCTGATCAACAACTTGACTGTTTCAGAGGATTTTTTCTTCTTTCGCTGCGTCCAT
>NIVC01001637.1:175000-186431 GCA_002269645.1 Macrostomum lignano | reverse complement strand
AAGCAGCCTAATGGAGTCAACTCTGAGAAAGGCTCTTGAAGCAAGAGACGATGGACAGTTGCAACAACTCATTCCTCTGCTTCGAACCAACTGCCAGATGACAGTTGGCGGCTACAGCTACTTCGTCAATCGGGAACGAACTCAGCCGATTGCGCATCACGTGGTCTGCAAGGTGCGCAATCTGCAGTGCCTGAAGCTCCTGATTGAGAAATTCGGACCCGACTGTCTGACTTGCAGAAACGACTGGGCCGAAACCGTTGTGCACCTGGCTGCTAAGCACCAGGACGCCTCTTGGATTCAGCTGGTTCGAGACGCTCTTAGCGAGGACTGCTTCAAGGAGAAGACTAAGTCGGGTAAAACAGTGACTCACTATGCAGCCATGAATGAGGTGAACAACTCGTCGCTTTTGTGGCTCGTAAAACAGCTGGGACGCCATTGTCTCACAATTCCTGACAATGATGGAGACACAGCCGTCCACACGGTCGCAGAGTATCAAGGCGTCGGTTCGATGGAACTGATAAAGAGAGAGCTCGGAACCGACTGCTTTAAGGACCTGGCAGGTTATCGGAATAGAACAGTTTTTCACAGTGCTGCTACAAACATTGGAACCAATGCGGTGCTAAATGGCTAGTCAAAAAGTTCGGATCCGAATGTCTTAAAATTCCTGACGAAGACGGAAACACGGCTGTTCTTCTCGCCTCTGCGTCTCAAGGTGTCGAATCGATGAGAATGATAAAAAGTGAGTTAGGATCTGAATGCTTCCTTCAAAAAGGAGGTAATCGAAACAGGACGGCCGTTCACTGCGCTGCTACTAACAATGTGAACAGCGAAACACTGAAATGGCTTGTCAAGGAGTGTGGACCCGAAAGCCTAACGGTTCAAGACAGATTTGGAGACACACCGGTTCATCTGGTTGCACAATACCAAGACACTGATTTGATGGAGCTGATTAAGAAAGAGCTCGGTTCAAGATGTTTTCATTTGAAAAACCGTGACAAGCAGAGTGCAATTCACTTTGCAGCTATGAATCCAACAAGTAGCTTATCGCTAGCTTGGATTGTAAAAGAATGCGGAAGTGACTGTCTCACAGTTGCCGATGAAAGAGGACACACGGCTATCCATCTAGCTGCAGAGCATCAAGGTGTGGATTCCATGAATCTGATACAGAGAGTGCTCGGTTCTGGCTGCTTTCCTGATATTAAAGGCTTTCGGAGCAGAACAGCATTCCACTACGCTGCCTTAAATTCAAGTTGCGCAACACTCGAGTGGCTCGTCGATGAGTTAGGACAAGACTGTTTGATAGTGCCCGACAGTGACGGAAACACAGCCGTCCATCTTGCTGCCCAGTATCAGTCGATAAGTCGCTCCAGTTTCTATCTGACCAACTTGGGCCACTGATTTTCTCCTTGAAAAACAATAAAGGAGAGACATTGGCTGACTTTGTGGAGAAGGCTGCCGATGCAGACCGCAGAGCCAGGAACCGGGCTTGGATTGCCAGCCAGCTGTCAATGAAGCCTGATTCAGCTCCTAGTCAGGTGTGCCATAAACCAATTACAGCAACTGCAACTAATGACTATTCGAGTCGGTGAGTTAATCAATATCCCATATTTTGTTGGCAGAGAAAATTTTTATACCTGGAACGCGTGTTGTTAGCTGTGAAGACTTCAATTATGAAGCCGATAAAATTCATTTTTTAGCTTTAAACATTGACCAGCGAATCTTAAATCTACCGACATTACATTTCGATTGCAGAAGCCTTTATGAGTCCCGGCTGCGAGCAGCGCTGGAAAAAGGAGATGAGGAACTGCTGCAGCGGCTTTTCCAGCAGCTCGACTCCAACTTTGATCTGAGCGTCGGTGGCTACAAAGACTTTTCCAAAGAAGAAAAAACTCAATCCGTGGCCCATCACGTAGTCTGCAAGTCGCGCAGTCCGCTGTGTTTGAAGGCCTTGATTAACAGGCTCGGAGCAGAATGTCTGACTTGCACGAACGATTGTGGGGAGACACCTGTGCACCTGGCTGCAAAGTACCGCACCGACTCGTGGATGGTGCTACTTCAAGACTCACTGAAAAATGATCTCCTCTTCAACAAGAAGACCCGATCTGGCAAAACGGTAACTCATTATGCTTCCATGAACAAGGTGAGCAATGCCGCATTGAAATGGATTGTGAAAAAATTTGGACGCGACTGGCTCACGATTCCTGACGAGGATGGCAATACCGCAGTCCACCTTGCTATTCAGTGTCAAGGTGTCGATTCAATGGAACTGATAAAAAAAGAACTTGGTACTGACTGCTTCAAACAAAGAGTTGGTCACCATAAAAGAGCGCCTTTTCATCTTGCTGCGATGAATTCCGATAGCACAGCACCACTTGAGTGGCTCATCAGAGAGTTAGGCTGCGACTGTCTCACAGTTCCCGACGAAGACGGAAACACGGCCGTACATCTTGCCGCTCAATATCAGGGCGTCGATTCGTTGCAACTGATAAAGATAGTGCTCGGGCGTGAATGCTTGTATCGAATGAAAGGCTTTCGAGACAGAACGGCCGTTCATTGCGCTGCTACAAATCTCGTAAATGACATAAATCTTGAATGGCTTGTTCAAGAGTGCGGATCCCAGTGTCTTACAGTTCGCGACAAACACGGAGACACAGCCGTCCATCTGGCTGCCCAGCACCAGTCAGCCGAGTTGCTGCAGTATCTGGCCGACCAACTTGGACATCAGATGTTTGCTCTGAAGAACAGTAAAGGAGAGAACATTTCTGACTACGTAAGAATGGACAAGCATAGTGATAGGAAATTCAGAAAGCTGTCTTGGTTGGCCGGTGAGAAGTCACCAAAAAAGCCTAATCAGCCAGGGCCGCGTCCGAATGTTCGAAAGTTCGAAGATGGTCGAACGTCGGTGGCACAAATAAAATATTCCCAAAAATCTTGCAGTGTTCGCGCTACTAACAGTATGAACAAAAGTAACAATTGCAGTACCGCATCAACAGTTCAAAAGCCCAGAACAGTACCTCAGCCATTGAAAAAGCCGATCATTCGCTCTGGCGAATTCGGCAAGGTGTACACGACTCTTGCTGACCAAATCCAGACTGCAGCCACCAAGATTCTCGCCAAAAAGTCGTTAGAACTGAAAATATTAGAAATAGAAATACGAGCAGTCAAAGATATTATTTATCCCACCAGCATCCGCAGTTTCTCAAGTGTGAGTTCCTGAAGACTGGCGGTTTCTACAGCCTCGATGTGCTTGTCTCCGGACACAGCCTATTTGAGTTGATAGAGAGACAGCTAAACCTGATTCCACAGGTGGATGTAGCAGAGTTTGCGCGTCAGGTTAGTTTAATTACAAAAGCTCCGTGTCTTGGAGCTAATTTGACTCTATTCTGTTTGACTTTGACGATATTAACGTATTGCTCTTTTTAAGTGACAGATATTAAATTGCAATGATGTGAGCTAAAAACTGGTTCAAATATTTAATAAATGAATCTGCTTTTAAAAGTTCTTAAACAGTGATTCTATTTGCGATTAGACAGGCACAATGAACCCTAGCTCAACACCAAATTCTAGGTCTGCTCGGGCCTCAGATGTCTAGATCGCCAACGACATTTCACTGCGCACAGCAGTGCATTGTGCTCAAACATCGTGATCACTACTGACGGTCTTATCAAGGTTATCGACTTTCCTCAGGCCAAGGAGATCGTGGCCAGCTGCGGACTCAGCACGAACCCGAGCGGGACCAACCACACCACGGCACCCGAGCTACTCGGATGTGCGGTGTTTGAGTTAAAAGAAACGCAGCAACCAAGCGGGGATGCTGCGATGTTCCAGATCCCGATGCTCACCCTGACCGACTCTGCGATGCCGAAGCCTTCTATGCGACTGGTAACTGCTCTGTCGAAATTTTATCGACGCTGCAAGGAATTTGACGCAAAGAGGGTGAAAAATTCCTCGGAGATGCTGCAGCACAGCTCAGGAAGCACACCCTCAAGGTGAGTGAGGGTTCATTTTTTGTATAATGCAGATAGTCGAACTTTTGTGAAAGTCCGAGTGTGGTATTGAGCTTGAAATCGCTCTCAGATATCAGGATTCAAGCTCGTTGAACATTTCACGTCCATGAGCATCACCAACAAAAAAGACACATAGCCTGTACCAAGGACCACTAGAAGTTATCTTCGTATCGTCGTTATATGAGCGTACCGCTGATGCAACGGTAACTTCTAGTGGTCTTTGGTCTGTACATTCCTGGTGATAAAGAGATCTGTGTCGTCGTTGTAAAATCAAGTGTGAGTACTCGTATCTGAGTGCCATGGGTCAATGCAATATACTGTACCTACGAGTATGACTACCGCCTAAGTACGAGTTTACTGCTATTTTGTCTGCTAAAACGGACGTCAGTACGGGTAGAAAGAGGCATTCAAGTGCTTTTTAGATTCAGGAATCGGTCAGTTTTTTTCATGAGAAAAAATTCTAACTAAAGCATGGATAAAAGGCTATTCAGCGATAGCATACTGAGAGATTTCAGCCACTTGAGTCAGAATTAGTTTAACATAAGAATGCAACAGCGTATTTTGATTTTCCCACGCGGAAAGTCAAAGCTAGGTAAAAATAAGGTAAAAAATGAGCACAATGCTGAAAAAAACTTTCATCTATAATAATTTGTACCTATGCAGCACGGAGGAGCCACTTTACCAGGAAAGCTGGACCTCGGTTAGACTCATCGGCAGGGGAGGTTTTGGCGAAATCCACGAAGTCATCACCGACAAGGGCATCCGATGCGCTACAAAGACTCTCAAGCTGCCCATCCAGCTTGGCGATGAGCTTGAAACTCTTGAAAGAGAGGTCAACGGAGCTGTCGAGAGTGAGAAGAACCTGCGCCGTCTGCAGCACGACAACATTGTCAAGTTCTTGGACGTTGCTCAGCCCGAGCCAGCGACACTCGTCGTGTTTATGGAGTTGCTGGACGGTCGCACCTTAGAGAATTACATTAACAACAAACCACTCGATGAAAAAACGGTTCGTCATTTCAGTAAACAGGTAAAAAGTTTTCCCATGTAACTGCTCTGGTCAGATCTGTTTTGTATTGTGCAATACGAGTGTACGCTTTGATTGCCTTTTCAAATCTCTTCCTTACGACATTTGACTCTACTAGACTAGATCCAATGCCAAATGCTGCTCAATAAAAACGATTATAGATCTGCAGTGCCCTGCTCTACATGCACAGCCAAGAGCCACCTGTGATTCACAGAGACATCAACTGCACCAACATCATAGTTCTTGTCGGCAACTCACGAATCAAGCTGATCGATTTCGGCCTGTCAATCAAGCTGGAGCAGTCAGTCAGTCACATCTCAGCCTCTTCTCAAACACCCAAGGGCACTCTAAACTTTATGGCACCTGAGTTACTGGGATCGGGTGAATCAGACAAAACGTTATACAGCAAAAGTGCCGACATCTGGGCGTTCGGCTGCTCGGTCTTCCAGATGGCCACCGGAGCAAGACCTCACGCCGACACCAGAAGCTTGCTGAAAATGGCCATGAAGCTGTCGAACGACGGAGCCCCCGCTCTGTCAGCTGATTGCTCCCCAGATCTGCAGGATTTCTACAGCTGTTGCACCGCCAAAGACCGAACTCTGAGAAAGTCCGCGGCACACTTGATGAGGCACAGGTTCCTGACTACAGACTGAGACTTACCTTGTTCTATTCTAGAAATGCACTTACAGCCTAACTGTTAGCTAGCTAATATACTCGTAGAGTCGTATTTCTATGTGATATCGCTTTGGACGATCTAAATGGGATCGGTCAGCATTTTGGACAATCAAAATTTTGGCATTTTGGACAATCAAAACGGGACGCCATAGACATTCAAGCCGGGCCAAAAATCACAGCCTAGTCATGGACTTTAAGCAGTTTAGCAAAGTCTACTAAGGGAGGTTTGGCCATAGACTATAACTTTGGACATTCAATATGGGAAAAAGCCATTCAAAACGGGAATGGGACTAAGTATTAAGATATTCTATGGGTTTGAGGTCGGTATGTGATTAAATCCCGAGAGCCATACTTGTATGTCTATGGTTGAAGTTGGGGATGGGAGTGTGGGGCGAAGCTCCTGCTGGGGGTGTGGGGCGAAGCCTCCACATTCTTACCATAGACAAAATTTCATTAAGAAATTTATTGTGTCACGTAGGAAGAGAAGAGAGAAGCTCGCTTATTTAGATACATACAATAATCCTTGAAATATGTCCGGGAAAGTGATCGATTAAATCCCGCAAAATAAAATCTATGTCAATAACCTCCCTGAAAGTGAGCTTTAAAGTGGTTTAAGATTTTATAGATCTCTGTCCCTGCCTCCCCTGTTTGCTCGTTTTTGGCCTGGAAGCGATCCGATTCATGGCGCCACCAATAGAGATTGAACAAGGGTCATCCATTGCAGGAGCTGTAAGAATCTTGCAAATCAAGAAAACAACCGCATTCCGAATCGCTGCCAACTTTCGACTCGGTGACAGAGTGGAATCCCTTCCTCGCGGTGGTCGGAAAGAAGAATTGTGCAAGGCCGATCGGGAGATGAGAGAATTCTTGGTTGAGAAACTCGATAAAAATCCTTATTGACGCTCAAGGAAATGTCTGAAATGCTGACTGAGCGCTTTTAAATATTCCAATGGCCCTATGATAAGAAATACATTAAAGTTGGCACATTCCCGTTTTGAATGGCTTTTCCAATTTGGATTGTCCATTCCACATTCTATGTTTGTGTGTTACCAGCAGCCCCGGTCTGTGGCCTGGCTTTAATGTCTAATATGACGTCCTAATTAGATTGTCAAAAGCGATATTAAGACTTTATATTGTTATTAAAGCAACATAATCCATCGCCAGCTAATTTACACCGATAGTTTTTTCTTAGAATTGATTTATGAAGGATAATATTGCATAAAAAACTTTATTCAAAAAGCCTCAATGCTTATTTGAACTGTTTCGAACTAGAAAGAGAAACTGCAAAAAATGTCAAATACAGCTGGAAGCCAACATCAAACTGAATGTCGATGGTTATAAGTACAGCGAGAAGCGAACTCAGTCTGTGACACATCATGTACTCGCAGTCTCCGTTTTGCTTCAAAGATTTCGATTAATCTAATCAGCATCAGGAGCTGATTTGAGACACTTTGGACAGGGACTGCTTTCAAGAGACGTGACTCTCCTGCGGAACAGTGACTCATTATGTCATAAAGCTCACAGTTCCTGACAATTCTCAAACGTCACTGCTGTTCATATCGCCATTGGAATGTCGGTCGAAAGGCAACAAAAGGAAGACTGTGTTGTAAAGGACAAAAGTGTTGCATGGCTAGGCCAAGCAAGGATGAGCATATTTGTTAAAAGCTATTCAAATCTTGTTTTCTTTTAGTTTTAATTATGAATCGCTAAAATAAATCACTTATTGACTTTAGATATAACAGGCAAAGAATTTCACGTCTAGTAAAAGGCATAAAAGCTGTCAAAATTGTCTGTCTGTCGAGGAACTTCGAGAGGGCCATTAAACGGTTTATCTAACGGTTTATGGCGATTCTAATTTTTTTCTTACCAGTTTGGACTTTTATTTATGATTTTTCATACATGCAATTGACGGTGGAATAGAATTATTAGGATAGTATGTGATTTAAATTTAGAGAACCCAAGAAAGAATGTCTAATAGTTTTAGCTTATAATTTGATGTGATGTCTAAAAGACTTCTTTAAGTCTAAAAAAACATTTATTCAACGATTCTAAACTTACCGTACGAGTGATTTAAAAAAAACTGTTGTACGTTTTTTACTCTTACATGAATGAGCGGAGTTAGAATTTTGAATGGAAAATTTTAATACTTCATTCGCTACCGTTTTTTTACTTGCAAAGATTGTTAACGAATTTTCAAAAAACATCCTCATCGTCAAAAAAAGATAAAATGGCACAAATCTTCAGATTCTGAAGCATAACTGCTAATCGAATTCGCAGTTATTTTGAGTCTTTGTTTTACTTTTATTCTTCATCGCAATCTCAATATTTGTTCTTTAAAGTCAGTGAGGCTATGTTCTAAGTAGGCGGCGAATGCAAACTTATAAAAAAGCTGGGCTGGAGACAACCAGAAACTTGATATGTCTTGGGAATTTACGGTTATGCACTGATGCGTTGAATCTCTAGTCAAATGGCAGGTTTTAAATTCGCTAAATAAATGGGACCCTAACGTAGAGTCAAACATGCATGCGACAGCTTATAATTGCAACTTCGTAATAAAGCCGGAAAAAATGGTTCAAAATTTCAACTATGAATAGTCAAGCCCAGTCTGCCAGTCACGTGGTCAAGCCGCCAGTGGGAACGCCGCTGTACACGAAGCTCATTAGCCCGACGGTGAGGCAGAGGTAGAGCCAGAAGAACAGCCGGTCCACACACCTGGCCAGAGCCACCCAGCCTTCAGGACCAGCGCACAAACAGGATGGAGCTTCCGGTACGTCAGCAGAGGCGCCTCCACGACGCTGTGGTTGCGCCGGACCGGCAATGGTGGAGGCTCGTCTGGCGTTCGCCACGTAGGCGACGGAGCGTCGTCGGGAGAGCGGCGATGACATGGACGACCGGCGTCGCTGGCATTCTTCAACCTGAGTTCTCAGCGCGGCCTCCTCGCTGCCGGGCTCGCCTCCCGCGCCGAGCTTCCGTTGCGGCCGTCCTGCTGCAGCAGCACCGACCGGATGAAACGCGCGTTGCCGCCGCTGGAGCTGCCGAAGTCGCCGCTGTCGGGAGCGGCCAATCGTCGCAGAGTCTTCCTTCGCTCCCGGCAGGTGGGGCAGTAAAATCGGGAGATCCACGGCCTCACGCAGTCTGGCACTCGGCTGTTGGCCCGAGTGAACTTCCTGATGTGAACGTTGGTGACGATGACGCCCATCAGCAGGGCCATGGACACCATCAGCATGGTCAGGCCGAATAGCAGCCCTTGGACGTATTAGGGGGGGGGGATGGGTGAAGTGCAACTTAATGTGGATGCGTGAGTTTCTTAGTTTTTCCGTACTTTGCGTACTTTTAATTTGTACTTTAAACCGCCTCTCTGCACCGTGAGAATCGCCTCTCTGCACCATGAGAATCGCCAACTCTGCACCATGAGAATCGCCGACTCTGCACCATGAGAATCGCCAACTCTGCACCATGAGAATCGCCAACTCTGCACCATGAGAATTGCCAACTCTGTACCATGAGAATCGCCAACTCTGCACCATGAGAATCGCCAACTCTGCACCATGAGAATCGCCAACTCTGCACCGTGAGAATCGCCAACTCTGCACCATGAGAATCGCCAACTCTGCACCATGAGAATCGCCAACTCTGCACCATGAGAATCGCCAACTCTGCACCATGAGAATCGCCAACTCTGCACCATGAGAATCGCCAACTCTGCACCATGAGAATTGCCAACTCTGTACCATGAGAATCGCCAACTCTGCACCATTAACGACTACTATCAGTAGTCTTTACTAGGCGAGTCATTTTATCCCAGAATAGAATAAGCTCTACCAGAGAAGTGGAGCATTGTTCTGTAGCCCTAAATCAGCCAATTAGCTAACTTTATGAGTGAGCAAGGCTCCAATTGAGCTTCAACATTGTAAAACAGACTCAGAAGTTTTTATTTAAGCTGTATAGCTCAGCTTGAAACATACGGTCACTTCCGCAATTAGTTTTGGTTAAGTTCTTTTCGGGCAGCAAGGGGAGGGGTTGTTGGTCCGCCGTTGTTCTATCGGATTAGGTGCAGGACACGACAAAGCCGCCTTGTTATTGGCAGTTGGTCTACTAGAATGCATTGTCACGCGCTGTCGTTACTCGCGTTCTGAGATCTGTTCATGCAATGTCTGCTATACAGTTTTGGTAGCAGCCTCAATCTACATGAAATAACCTGTGCACTAAGGCTTGAGTAGTTCAAAATATGAGTGTATTTTCATTCAAAAAGGGCAACTTTGAGAATGGAAAAATTGCTGAAAATTTGCTTCAATAATAAATGACTGACATGTTTCCATACTGTTTGCAGCTTGTGTACGAATTGAAGTGGGGGGTCGCGAGAGGAGGCTGGATGGAGCCAGAGGGTGGAGTGTGGCTGCCCCATCATCCTCATCAATTTTTGTCCGGCAAATTTCCCGAGGGTAAGAAGAGCCTTGATGAGAAGCCTGTGACATACGCTGAGCACACATGCCTGCATAGTCAGCCAATGCTGATGAAGAACGATGGATGATAGAATAATTGAAGCAATATGGGGAATGATTTTGAAAGTTATGGAGGCCGGTAAGAGAACAGGATTTCCCACGAACTTGATGAGCCATCGATCCATCGCTATCTATCCATCTATCTATCTATCTATCTATCTATCTATCTATCTATCTATCTATCTATCTATCTATCTATCTATCTATCTATCTATCTATCTATCTATCTATCTATCTATCTATCTATCTATCTATCTATCTATCTATCTATCTATCTATCTATCTATCTACCTATCTATCTATCTATCTATCTATCTATCTATCTATCTATCTATCTATCTATCTATCTATCTATCTATCTATTTATCTATCTATTTATCTATCTATCTATCTATCTATCTATCTATCTATCTATCTATCTATCTATCTATCTATCTATCTATCTATCTATCTATCTATCTATCTATCTATCTATCTATCTATCTATCTATCTATCTATCTATCTATCTATCTATCTATCTATCTATCTATCTATCTATCTATCTATCTATCTATCTATCTATCTATCTATCTATCTATCTATTCACCCCAACACTCACCAACCAGCGGAATGGCATCAGGGGTGGGCGGCAGGGTGTCCCCCACAATGAGCAGGAACACCACCAGCGCCAGCAGAATGGTCAGCTCCAGGTTAACTTTCTCGCCGGACTCGATCGGCAGGAAGAACCCCAGAAAGCTGGCCAGGTACATGAGCAGGCAGGGGAAGATCAGATTGAAGATGTAGAACAGAGATCGCCGAGTCATGTCAATCGTAATGGTGACGTCAGGCCAGGGCTCCTCGCAGCAGGCGTACACTCCTATGGACCTGGAAAATGCGATCTTAGTGACATTCCACTCCTGATTGGCCTCGACGTAATAGTTCTTGTTGCTGTCCACTGTGTCATTGTGCCACAGGTCCACCTGGAACAGGTGGTAAGTCCAACTGATAAAAGTCACATTGCATCTCTGCTTGTCGAACGGGAAGAATCTGACATTGAGGGTGCAGGTGACTTTGATCAGCACGGGGAACATCCACAGTACGGAGCCGTCGCTCCACAGGATGGTGTTGGTTGTCATGAACTTCCGGCTGCTGTCCTCTGCGCTGCAGTGGTTCGAGATTGATAGTGCATCGTTTAAAAACTGGAAGTCGATCGTCTAGATTTGGAACTAGATCGTATAGATCT